>OY288108.1:18089001-18357523 GCA_958431115.1 Syrphus vitripennis | reverse complement strand
GAAAGTTGTTCCTCCTGGCTAAACGGAGGGAAATAGACCTCCCTCTCATTTCTATTTTTGTAAGAAAAGAATACTTTTAGGTCCACCAACAATCAAAAAATTCAGAAGTAAGGATTAGATTACTGTTGAATTGAGAACAACCATTCAATTTTGTACATTTTTAAGATTAATTTTTTTTTAAATCACGGTATTTTTTCATGTACTTGAACTACGACTGTCAAAGACAATCACTGTTAAAATATTGGAAGTAGTTTTAGGTATGAAAATTTAAAAAAAAAAAAAAGAATTCTTTGTTTTTTCCGATTCCTACACATTTACTCGTTCATACATTTATTCATGTTAACAATATTTATGCTAAACAAAAGCACACATAAAAGAAAAAATTTTGTGATCATTAGCTTTCAGGGAAATGTATTCATTCCTGTATGTTTAACTGTCACGATAATTCGTACAATAGTACATAAAAAAAAACAACATAAAAACACACATTTTATCACTTTATGAATCCTTTCTCCTAAGGCTATACAACATACGAACAGTTTATTTCTTTAGTTTTTATACTTGAACAAAATTCTCATACTCGTATATAATATTTTTAATACAGAATTTATGAAACTCCTTTAAAAGTAAACCTTAACATCATATTTTTTATCTTTTATGTCCTTAAGCACGATATAAAAATAAAAGTGAGAAAAACAATCCAATCATATTCTTAATCTTAGCTGCAAACATTTGTTTTGTTTTTTTGTGATTCAACACAACACCTACAACACATCACACACCTACAAAGTTATTTAAGCCGAAAATTACTTCAATCCACTTCCAGAGGCATTATGGACATCAGTCACTCAATAAAACAAACATCTTTATCCGAAAAGCCACTTCTGAAATGTCAGTAGAACTTTCCAGGTTGCTGGAGAAAAAAAAAAAAAACGAAATCCCTAAGTGAATACGCGCATCACGTCCATAAATACCTTCAATTACGTATGAACCGAAAAAAGCCGTCTGCAAGAGTTTTTATATTTCAATCCTGCCAAAAAAAAAAAACCTACCTATGTATATACTAAAGGCAAAAAAAACAGCAGATAACCTATACACAATTACAGGAACGTGAAACAAGCAAGAAACACTCACGGCCCACACAATCAGGACAGCGATCCCAGCCAGCCAGGAATCGAAAGGACCTATATACAAAAACAACAACATCAGGGACAACGCTACAACGCAATTTGGTCCTTTAGTGAAATCAATTCATTTATTTGCCCGAGATGAAGCTATAAGTGGATGTGAAAGATTGCCATAAACCTTAAGCACACAAAAACATATCCTTCTTGAATTGTTTTTTTTTTTTTTTTTTTTTTCGTATTTATTTATTTTTTTGTTTATACTTAATATAGCTACGTATCTCTGTGTTTTACATTTATGTTGGCTTCTTTCTGACACTTAATTTTTTTTTTGCACCTTCTTCTTCAAGCTTCAGCATCAATCCGACGAAGGCTTTGAGCTCTCGGCATTCATCGGGTAGCTAGTACCTAGAAATTGGGTGTGCTTGGTTGATTGAATGAATTTCCATGTGGAAACCATCATTGGCTGTTGAAATTTGTGAGGAATTCTCAATCGTACTTGTAGCCCATAGGCTTGCGATTTTGCGAGTAGCTAGCTACCTATACATATATTTATGGCACATGACTTTATTTCGGACGTGGCTGAAATTTTATGGTAATCAATTTAAGAGGCGAACGGATGTGCTCGGGGTTGAGACCCCAAAACGACATACAACAAACAGAAAATAAAAACAACATGGAAGTCAAAATTAAGGTGGATATCCTAGTGGAGGAGAAAAAAAAATTGGGAACTCTTCAAGGATCGTGCAATGGTTTACTGTCATGAATACGTGTGCTCTTAGTTGGAAACATGTATTTTTTTTTGCGGCGCCGAAAAAGGATTCCACAATGGGTTGTGTATTTTTTTTTTTTTTTTGAAAACGATTGGATATCTATTTGGATGTGAGTACCTGCCTACCTGTGTATATATGACCCGAAAATATAATTGAAATGCAAGGTATGTCTTTTGGGGAATATTGGTGAATCCTTTAACCAATTTCATAAAATTGCTGCACATGGAAGAATGGAACGAGCACAAAATTTCACCTGGTGAAATTGTGATCCCTTATGGATTTGACATCTTGATTTCTATTTCATATGGGTTGGTTTTTTTTTTTTCTTTGTATCAAAAATTGGGGAAGGGGGTAAGCCTTCAAAAGCACTCCATAAAATAGCGCTATATAGATGAATGTTTTTCTTCCAGATTTTCATTTTTGTTTAGCTGAGTCTGTTGGTAAAAACATAACAAAGTATTTGACGATTTTTGAATTATTTTATTTCTTTTTGTTTACTGTCTATCACAAAATTTGACTTTTTACCTACGTAAAAGCAAAATGGTTTCTCAATAAATAAAAAAAAAACAATAATTTGAATTGGTAAGAACTGAGGATTCATTTTGAAAACACGCTTGAACCAATATTTGAAGAGTTGAGACATAATGAAAATCGTTTCAGACGTGCATCACAACCAACCTGGAATGCCTGAAATTGAAGATGCGTATGGGAAAAGCCACTGATGACAATAAAATCTTTAAAGAAAATAAGATAGAAAAACAAAAAGATAACCTGATGCTCAACTAAAAAAATTACTAAGAATCTCACATAAAGATCGTGTCCGGAGAAAAATGAAATGAATCTGTCCCAGGTTTTCAAAACTACCCATTAATGTTCACAAAATTTTATTCCGTTTTCAAGGAATTTGAGATCTCTGAGAACGGTTTTTTTTCAATATTTGTTTGTGAGTACCGTTAATAATATCGTAATAACAGTTTGTTGGTACAGTTTGTAGGTACTTATGCAAATACACAGGTGAAATTTTATCAAGATGCGTTTTTGTTGAATTTAAGGTTTTTGAGAACCGATTTTTTAACATTTTTGTCTGTTTGTTGTTTCAAATTTAATTTATATTGCCTCAATAATACACTCAAATTTCCTGTCAAAATTTTCGTTGCCGTTTACGAGAAATTTGAGATTTTTTAAATCAATTTGTTTTTAAAATTTGTATGGCAGGTACCGTTTATAATGTCTTCATCAATTTTTTTTACAGGTTAATAATATGTCTTAACAATACAAATACAAGCACAAAAGTTTATCAAAATTGTTTTTAAGAACAAGATTTTTCTTAACACAATACGCCCTTATATTGTGTTTTCAAAAACCCAAAGTGTATATTCTTGATAATTTTTATATAATTTTTTTTTTTTTTAATTATTTCATTATTTTATTATACACACTTAAAAACGAAAATTCAAATCAAAGTATCAACCCGTTTTAAAAATATTGCGTTTTTAAATACAATTCTTGTTTTTTTATTTTCAGAAATACAAAAATTTTCTAATCAAAGGATATTTTTGATATTAAACAGGGCCCATTTCATAAGAATTTTGACCGAAATCCGTCAAACTGTTTTTGAGAAAATCAAAAATCCCCTTTTATAGCAGGTAGCGTTTTTTTTTTGAAAAATATCTCCGGACCTAATTATTTCAATTACTTACAAAACTACACTGAAAAAAAAATTTTAATCTTAAAGGCTTGAAGGCTGCAGGTGGAAGTGCAGACAGACAAATTACAGCATCCATTTTTTTCCTTTGCTCAATCATCGTAATGTCAAGTCCGATTAATACCTCGAGTACATTTTTTTTCGAATGCAAAACCTACTCTAACTAGAACTTATATAGACGCAAGAAATCTGAATTGTTATAAAGGGTGTCCCAACAAGAACGCAAGATTTAAATTTGGCGCCATTAGAAGTGTCATTGTTTGACATTTGAAAAAGTATTATTGTTTGTTGTAGTAGAAGGTATAAGGTTTATAAAAATGGAGTGCTACACGAATGAACAACGCATTCTCATTGTGAAATTGTCTTACTAAAATGGTGAAAGTTTTGCGGCTACAGTTCGCAAATTGCGATCAATTTGGGGTTACAATAATGCTCCAAAAGGGTCAACTGTAAAGCGATTAATGGAAAATTTTGCTGAAACTGGGTCTGTCACTGATGTAAAGACAACAACGCGCCTTCGACCAGTTCGATCGACCGAAGTGATGAAGTCGCTCAAACTCCATCCACCTCAATTCGACACCGAGCTCAGCAAATTGGTGTTTCCAAATCCACTATGTGAAATGATAACCAATTTTTTTTTTAAATACATATCTGCATTTTATTTAAAATTTAAATCTTGCATTCTTCTTGGGACACCCTTTAAATGATTATTATAAATGATTTTTGAACGATGAATTTTAGCATTTCCTTATAAAAATCTAACTTCAAATCGACTACAAGATACATCAAAGTTTTCAACTTAAGCATTAAGTAATCAAAAAAAAAATTATATCTATGTACAAACAAAAAAGTCTGTAAAGTCGCAATTTAATAATTACTCCTAAAAACATTTATAAACATTTTATGATAAGTAGATAGTATCTACTCTCTGATTCGGGTCTTCATATTTTTCAAAAAGGAATTTTTTTAATCAAAACAAATAAAATCTAAGAAATATTTCCCACTGGTTTACCGCACTTCAACTTGTTTTTCTTTTTTTTTTCCAAACGACCAATATTTAAATGGAAATCCTTAAATGCAATAAATTAAATTTTATTTCTTACTCTATACTTGTCTCTGAATAAAATCGGCAATAAACGTTTCATGTTTACGATATTCTGTGCTTCAACCATTATACGCGCGTTCAGATATCTTTTTCTTTATCGAAATTGAGATGTTGTGCTATATACACTTATACAGTGTTGTTAGGTCTATATATAAAGTATCCTGTTACATCTTCCTCAGGCTTTGGAGTGCTAATACCCATGTCGAGTAAATATCTTCTTCTGATTTATTTGGATGATAAAAGCGCCTATAGGGCTCTTTTTGCAGAAACCAATAAAGTGGTGCTATTTAGTCCGAACTTGATATTTAAATTTTTTTTTTTTTTTTCAAAAAAAACAAACACAAAACTGCCATCTTAGGATCTTAATCTTCCTTTGACATTTTTGCAAACAACAACAAGTGTTTTGCAGCTAACGCATTTCACATTGCCCAAGAAACATTGTTTGACCAATTTTATGATTTAATTTGTCATTTTATGTGGGAACAATAAAAAAAGGTACAAGGACGAATATACCTACTAGGAAAAGGATGTACGTCATAGAGGGAAAGCTAAATCAAATCATAACGTCAAACTCATAAATATAAATGCGCCAACAGACAGTAGGTAGATTCCTACTTACGTTGAGAGTGATGTACCTACTCTTGCTTTAATTTAACTAGGCAAATGGTTTTAGCTGCGTTGGAATAAGGATAAATTCATTCAAGTGGGAGGAGAAAATTGAACTAAATACTAGCACTAAAATGTAGCATGAATATTTTGTATAAAACCGTCTTGGATGCATTATAATATTACTTTTGAGAAAAGTGCAAAATTCATAACATTTTTACCTGATAATTTGTAAGCCAGAATCTTCATTTTCTCATATTTCAAAATTTCAATGAAAAAAAAGGATTATTCTCTTAAAATATGTTGATTGAAAATATTTTGTTTTTTTGTAAAAGGTAAGAATTCTTCAGAGGCGCTAATCGATTATTCTCAATTTAAAGTGTTTGGTTCTCGAAATTCACAGAAACTTTTTTCATAATTAATATCTAATTTAACTTAAAAAAATTAAAATACATTTTGTTTAACTTTGTTTAAATTATTAATACTCCTTAAAACCATTTGACGATCAATCGAAAAAATTGCCTAAGAACTACAGCTTTTATTGGCATCCTAAATTTTTGACACAAATGTTTGTACCCCTTTATGCAACGGTGATCTATTTTTTGTTGTACATTTTTGTATATTTTACATATTTTTGAGTTTTTTTTAGTTTGACGATATTCAATAAACATATTCGATATGCAATTAAAAAATACAAAACTGTTGAACAATTTTTTTTTTTTTCGTTAATTACTTAAACATTTTTTTAATGGCAAATTATTTTGTTTATTTTAAACCATTTCTGACCAGTGATAAATTTGCAAACATTGCTATTGATACATTTAGGAAATTAATTTGAGATTTTATTGATTATCTAATCGACTGTTTTTAGATTTTTTTTTGTCAAAAAAAGTAATGTCCTACTACTTTAAAATATGAAATTTAAAGGTAACAAAATGTTGGCACAATTTTTGATTGCATCCTATCCAACAATAAACTTAAAAAAAATTTTTTTGGTTTTCTTATAATTATTGAAAAAAAATTACCATTTTTTTCAATATTGTTTTTTTTTTGTATCCTCTGTATGTAGTACATATGTATATATATTAAGGCATTGAAATATTACTGCGATTTGTATAAGCCTAGTGATTCTAAGTCAAAACCATAACAGACCGGATAAAATTTGCGAAACAAAAATTTAAAATTAAAATGCACGACTGGATCGCTTGAACTTGCACTTATGTTAAAGTACTACAGAATACAAAAAAAAATTAAAAATAAGAATGTCATTAGAGAAAATAATGAAAAAACAAATGGGTTTTTTTTTCAAAAAAAAAACAATTTTTATTTAATTAAATTAAAATTTAAAAAAAAATTGTTACAAGTTTTCAGTTTTTAAAAATATACAAACACTTAAAAGACACTATTGCAAAAACAGTATTCTAGTAATTTTGTTTTCAGAAATGCAATATGCAACCTTTATTTCTTCTAAATCGGCCAGAAATCAATGGAGTTATAATTTCTTTTTTAAATAAATAATTTGGGAATATAAAATTTATTACAAAATAGATGAATTTCATAAAACAAAGACTTTCTGGAATCAATCCAGGAGTTCGATAAATACTCTTAAGTAATAATTAATATTAATTTTCCTACCAGATTTAACCTAGTGATACAGGGACAGAAAATATGACTACCCTCAAATTAAATTAAATAATTCCATGGAAATTATGCAGTTAAAAATTCCAAAAATTTTATGCTCGATTTCCGTTTCGAAATACTATACACGGATCTTCAACAAAATATTTTTAACATCTAGCTATATGTATACCTATTAATATATATATATGTAGATTGAAATAAAAATTTACCTAGATATACATAAAAAAAAAAAAAAAAAACATTCCTCAAGTGCCACAGGGAAATTTAAAATTAACAATAAATCATTCATACATATTAACGAATTTATTGAATTCATTCGATTTGGAGAATAGAGTATTGGTATACGAGTAGCTCTTGACAGAAGGTTAATTGGATTTATAATATGAATAAAATGTTTTGAAAATTAATTTAAATGTTAAAACATTCATTAATAAATTAGTTCAAGAGTTACTCAAGGCACGCGCGTTGCAAGACACCAGCAAACTAAAAATTTATCATGCTAATTTTATATAAAGTTAGCATGGCAACTCTTTTAGGAAGAACCATAATTTTTTGATTTTATGAATAATTTACGAATATTATTTGGCAGTTTTATGGGCCAGTCAAAAGTTATCTTTTCGAAAATTATCATGCTGACAATTTACGGCTCTTTTAAAAACAAAACCAAAATTTTTCACTTGGAGACTTTTGTAAAGAAGAAGAAGTCTTTGATACATAACGGCATTTTTTCCAATTGTTAATTATATATTTCACTAATACAAATACACATACAAAATATTATCAAAATCCTCGGAATCGTTTTCGAGTATGTAGGAATTTTTGAAAATATTTTTTTAACATTTGTATTTTTTCAAATTATTAAAGATAGTATTAAAAACCTGTTTACTAAACAAATTCAAAAAATATATTAATTTTCAAAATTTAATTTTTTTTTTTAAATTTAAGTATTGCATACTTTTTATAAATTTAAGAAACTTTTGCATACAAAATGAATCGTTGTGGCGGTTTTCGAGGAAAATTTCTCCTAACAAAAATATGAAATAATAATAACTTGTTTAATTAAAAACATATTTTATTTTTTTAAATTCAAAGATTCTTATATCCTCATCAATTAAAAAGTTTTGTTGGAATATGTTAATTATATTAAATGTCAAAAATTACTTTGTCAAGTTTATCAGGTTTATCTTTCCACTTTCCGCAAATTTGTGTTATAAATGTATGCCGTCTGCAGGTACAAATAGTTAAATTTATCACGTTTATCAGGCTTACATACGTGGCTCTAAGACCCCGCCGCGCCGACCGCCGCCACCACGCCGTTGCATGCCTTATTTTCTGAATGTATCAGCAATATTATTTCTTAATCCTAGCATACAATTCTTCAAAAAAAAGTTTGACGCTTAAAATATTTTTATTGAAGTGTAAGCCAACCCTAACTGAAAAAATTTATTCAATTTCCAATTGTTTTATGCAAACAAAATGTTTGACATATAATTAAATATTCAACTGTGAAAAGTCAGATGAAAAGTCACCTGAATAAAATTAAAACCCGGCTTTATATTTTTGCAGACTTTCTATTTTTAATTTGATTATTGACTTGCCTTATATGTTCATCCTTATTTGATCCTTATTTAAATTGATATAAATTAGTTTAAATGCTCTACCAGCAAGCCATAGCGGCATCAACGTACCTTTATATAAAAACTCATAAAGGGATGTTTAAAATATGAATTTTTTTTTAGTACCGTCACTGTCTATGCCTTAATCGTGATTGTTGTCCTCGTTGGGCTTGGGCCTATCCAAAGTTTGATGCTGATGAAAACAAATGGATGTAAGCATTAAATTAACGCTACTGGTGGATGATGGCAAACAAAAATTATACGTTAGCATAAATTTTGCCTTGAAAAGTGTTTTAAGTGAATTACATTGGTTTACTGCGCGGAGCTGTACCCGCGCGCAATGCCCGCGTGCTATTGATTCCTGTCATGAAACGAACGAATACAAATCTCGGAGTGAGATTGAATGAACAACCCCGCTATCTGTGTTACCTTAAAACGATGTATGAATGGAAATTTGAAATATCCTGACGACGAGTCAACGTTATTGAGAAGGATGCGAATTTCCTTATATAGTATATTGTATAACCTCCATCAACCCCTAGGCAACGACGCACGACAACCATCAGCATTGGCTTAGGAGGGGTGTCGTTTTTTTTCGATCAGACTCTCTTGTTGAAGGTATGGGATCATCATCCATTATGAGATATGCTTCGGCTTTTTATTTTCAAAACAGAGGATGAATGTTGGAGCCATATAATCATGGCACGTGTGTTTTTCTCATTTTGATACGTTTAAGATATATTTTTGTATATTTTTACTTTTATAAAATGTATAATGCCACAAAAAGATGTGAGTCGAAGTGGCGAGGCAGCGGCGCGACGGGGTGCGGTGTGGCGTAAGTTGTCAGTTGTTTGATTTTTGACGATGCGAAGTTGAAGCACACCAACAACGTTTATAAAATATTTTCTGGCTTAGGGTAGTTATAGGTTGTTTGTTTGCATATTTTTTCAAAATAAAAAAAAAAAGATAGATACCTACCTAGATTCGTGATTCAATTATGTACAGAAATGACAAAAAAAAGTCTATTCTATCCATTTCCTATTTCCTAATCGTATAGGACAAAAATGAAGCAAATGGAGATGAACAAGCAAAAAAAAATAATACGAATATGACATTTACAGATAATGGAAAGCAAAAGAAAGAGATGAAGGAACATGCCTACTATAAAAGTGGACTTGGACTATGAAATAATTGAAGCAATGAATTCTATGGATGAATTCACACATGAACTCACCTCGCATCATTCGAAATATCGAATTTCTGAACAACTACCGAAATGTTCATTCCTAAGAACAAAAGATTCCTAAATCACCCAAGACGCTCAAGGTGCCAAGAAGCCTTAAACGCTAAGACGCTTAACACGACAACAAGGCGTCTAAGAATCCTAAGACGCCGAAATACTCAAAACGCCCACACGCTTTACACGCCTACATGCCTAAGATGCCAAAGAGGCTTTAAACGACTGACTCAAGACGCCTTACATGCTTAAGATGCCAAGACGCTTTAAACGCTAAGACTCCTAAGGTTTCAATGTGATATACGGCGCTTTAAAGGACAAAACTCAAACATCGAGAGACCTAACACGCCTAAGACACCAAATATTCCTTAGAAGCCTGACATGCCAAGATGCATAACACTTCTAAGGCTCCATAGATGGAAAGACGTTTAAGGCTCCAAGACGCCTCAGACAATAGGCATGTATGACGCCTAAAAAATATAAGATTTTATGACACCTAAGACGTCTTCAAGACGCTTTAAGACGGCAAGACGTTTAAGACTCCAAGACGGCTAAGACGCCCAGAGCGACTAAGAACCCAAGATGCATAAGACACCTAAGATGCTTTTGACGCCGCAGACGCCTAAATCGCCAAGACCTTTAGACACCAAGTAACCTGAAATGCAAAGAAGCATAAGACGCCTAGCTGCCTTACAAGACAAGAATTCTAGGACGCAAATGACACCAAGACTCCTTAGATGGGGAGTCGTCAAAACCCCAAAAGACGCCAAGACCCCTAAGATGGATAGAAGCATAAGAATTCTAGATGCCCTAAATGCCAAGAACCCTAAGACGCTTTTGTAAGACAACTTAGGCTCCAAGACGTCGAAGATGCAAGGAAGTCTTAGATTTCTAGAAGCCAAGACTCAATACACCCGATAAGCCAAAACACAAAGAAGCTTTAGACGCCAACACGCCTAAGGAGCAAAGTTAGTTTTCAAAACCACAACCAACTGGGTTACCACAAGAAGAAGAAGAAATTCAGTATGGATGACTTATGCAGAGGCTGTGGTTACGAGTATACATTATACACATGAGGATACTACTCATTTCCTGTCCTGCGCTTTGCCTTCTGAGAAACAGGCTCCCCGGGAAACACTTTTCGATGACTTGGAGGAACTCTCCTCTATTCCAAGTAAAAGCCTGCTAGACTTCACTAAGGCCACCAAATGGCTTGAAAATTAAACAAATTCAACCCTATACACACCAACCACCAGTCAATCAAACCCATCCACCAGACGTTGCATGGGGCCACTGCCTCTACGGGTCTGGGGGAGGGCTGATCTACGCAGTGAGGTAAAGAAAGGGAACATGCCCAAGAAATATTTCTTGGCGCAGAACAGAAACTCCACAATTCAACTGACTTGTAGGCACCTTTCGACTTTTCGGGCTATAGCTTGCTGAAACCTCATATAAACACACCCCCAATGGACTCTGTCATAGGTTACTCAATAACGGTATTAGAATGGATCTGCATTGATCTAAGTGTGACGGTTACGGTAATAAGATTAACTGTCAGACCACTAACCTAACCTAATCTACTCTTTAAAATATTCCTAAGAACTCCAAAAGATCGTCTTCAAACCCCCTTCCCCCTCGCATTTATCACACAAGCCCGGGACTTTGAATAAATTGTACCTGGGGGTCACTTCTACAATTTAAAAAGAAATCTGAAATTTTTCCTCTGTGGCTGGAACTAATAAGTAATTTTATATTTAAATCATAATTATCTATTTATATCTCAAAATTTAAGTACATAGGTAGCCACCCAAACTGATGATAAAATTGAAGAATTAAAGAAGTTTTAGCAAAGTTAAAAAAAAAAAATTTACAAAAAAATTTATCGAATATTTCTTTTTGAAAATTCCTTTCTAAGAATCTACAAATAGAACAGTAAAACTTTTGTGATGGTTTTGGCCTTAGGGTATACAATACAATTCAAAGTCATGCTATTTGTGTATTTATTTCAAGACGTAAACAGAAAAACTTTCGAGGGCAAAATTATGGTTTGGTTTTCATGTCATATTTTTTTTTTTTTTTTTTATTTCAATTCAATTTCCTGAAGCTTTGAAGTTTTCAATTTTCCCACCATATCGTAAGTATTTTGCTTGCAATGACAGCAAGCATCCTCAGCCAAGTATTTTTTTTCCCCCGGTTTAATTTTATTTGTTCTAGATTTGCTTGTGAGCACTGTTTGCATCAGGGGTGGTGTTGGTTGTTGGTTTGTTTGAGGGAGGGAAGGGGGGTTTTGGCACTTAAGGGCACATCAAATTCTACCCGCACTCTTGGTATAGTGAATAAAATATGCATTTATGAATCTTTTTTTTTCGTTAACTGATGTAGCAGCTTATGCAGTTGGCTGCTTGGCTGGGTTGCGAACCGTTGATGCCTGTGGTGTTGATCCTGAGATTCAAAAAAACCAGAGTTTTCCACAGTAATTCCCCCTCCGCCAAAAGATTTATATACGAGAACGAGTAAATAAGTCTAAACAGCCAAATAGACACAGAAACATTATTTTCTGCCTTCGTGAACCTTGGTAAATTTGTTTTCGCGCCAACAGAAATTATGAGACGATGACGGTTTTATTAAATTTTGTCACTATTTTGAGACTTAATTTGAATCATGCATGACTCTCCCTCCCGAAAAATAATTCAAATCCCTCTCTGGAGTGTATTTTTAAAAACAAAATATGTTTTGTAGGAAATCAAATTAAAAAAACACTTCACATGAAGAAGCAAAACATTTTGTGCAGTTTTTCATTATGCACAAAAAAAAAAATCCATATAAAAAGAAGTGATAGTGTCGTTATCACTATATACCTACATTCACGCTACACATAACGCTTGCTGTTTCGCCTATGTATGCTGTCAGTTAGAGTCGGGAACTCTGTGTAGAGCGACTACAGTGACACACTCAGTTCGGTTTTTTTTTTGTTGAAACACCAACGTTCTTGGATCAGCTCCAGAACTGGAATCACGTATAGAACGTTGTGTGTGCTTTTTTTCTGCTCCCTGCAATCCTTGTTGGGAAAATCCATGGCTATATGCAAAATAGTTTGGAGAGGAGTGTTACTGTGTTTTATTGAAGAACGCTGTAAAAATGGTCGGATTTTGCGTTTGCAGTTTTTTTTTCATTCTCGTATATGTTGGCTCATCCTGTTCCTTTAGATATTGGTATAGTGGGTGAGTGACGTTATCAATGGATTCCCTAACAAAATCTCTTTTTTTTTGTTGGTGCCTTCTTCTTTCACAACGTGATGGTTTCTACTACCTCCTATGGATAGGTTATATGTTTAGTTTTTTTTTTTTCTATTTTGGCATGTCCCTTTGGTATGGATGTTTTTGTATATCTATTGAAGAAATGTTCTTCTGAAGCGTGGTGTGACATAATTTGAGTGAAGGAATGGTATATAGGTATATATGGTGGAGGCAGCGCTGGTGGCAAAGGATTTTGCTGCTTATCTCGCAGAATTGCATTGATTTCAATTTATCTTGTTTTTTTTCGTTCTAGCTATTTTTTTTTTTTTTTGTTCGTTTTGTACAAACTACCAAGACGTGCCAATGTATTGAGACTTTTCAATTTACGAATTGGCTTTGGATGCGTTCCGGCACGTAACGGTAAATAGTGTTTAGAATTATTATAATGTGATTGAATGTAGCTATGTGTATGTGTGTGGGTGTCTGTGTGTGAAATTCGTAAGTTTATAAGATTGAGCAGGAGAATAATGAAATTCTTGAAGTTATAAAACTGATAAACAGAACGTTTCCTGTTTGGCAGAAAATGTTCGCTCTTTTTTTTAGGAAATTGAATTAGATAGCAAAAAAAAATTGTTTTTGAGATGAAGGCAAATTTCAGATCTGCTAGGTGTCGTCCTACTCTGTTTACAAGTATACAGTTATTATTATCAGTTATTACTGATAAACTAATATTAAACAAATTAATTTACAGAAACTAAGAAACAAAAACAGAAACAGAACTTAAGAAAAACTGCTTCTTAGCAAACCCTTCCGTTTTATGTAAATGAAGAGTGCGAATGAGGTCACTGGGACGAAACACCATTTTTTGTAGACTTAAAGCTTTTAGAAGCTACATATATCAAGAATATGTATACCTAGGTCTCTGCACATACCCCCCTTCAATTTTCTGAAAAAAATATTAGGATAAGAGTGCTTTTGTAACTATTTTTAAATTTTCCAAAAATGTTCATCAAATGTTAACTCTGGTAATCAGAGTCAACTATTTGCACTATTTTTATTATCTTTTTGGTCTTTACTGGACATTTTTATTTGAAGAGGGGAAACAAACTCCATTTTTTCATGTAGGTGGGAGATTGATTTCTGAAGAAAAGTGTGTATACGCCCAAGTGCACCACCGCATTATGACCGTTTAATGGGATTGATCTCTGAAGCATTTTGTGGTAAAGGCTTAAAACCGATTCAAATCTGTCCCCGCTCAAAACGCACAAGAGATAGGGAGGGGTGTAAACGAATAATGTGGCCCTATTATTTTTAAATGTGCTTTATTCAAAGAGATTGGCAATATATTTTAAACATTTGCTATGAGACACACAACTTTCTTAGTAAAATCAAATCAAAGGCTCCTAAATCACTGACAGTTGACTGGGGAACGGATTTTTTTTGACATGTTACTTTGACGTTTAAATGTCAAAGTAACATTGAAGTTATAGCATGGCGCTTAAAAGATAAAATAGTTCTTTGACTATTTTAAGTTTAGAAAAATTATGATATTAGTATACCAAAGTTCAAGTTATTATGTTGAAAGGAAATGTTGGTTTTTACTAATAGTGCCACTCTAATCGGGTGGTAACCCTATTATAATGCACTTCTACAGTGTTGCCACCTTGGACAAAAAATTCTCAACTCGGACAAGAATGCAAGGTTTGCCAAAAAAATTGTCTCAACGTCCACACTATAATAAAAAATCTTTATTGTTGCTTGTGTACATATGTACCTATATAGAAAATCCAAAAATGAAAATAGTTTTTTCGTTATAGTTTGTTTTATTATGTTATTGATCAACTTTTGAGAAATTTAATTATTAAATAACAAAGTAATTTTTTGGCTTTTCTGTTGTGGATGAATTTATTATTTCGAATTTTTAAGAGAAATGAATAAGGGACTATTTTTTTGTAATCAGTACTTACAACAATAAGCGGTTGAAGTACTCATCAGCAATGTGCAATACTTTAAAACAAGGAATTAAATTTTACCCTTGGTGCTATTTTTATTTAACCTTTTATTCCAGCTTTTGATATTTATATATAATGAATGATTTAAATATCGATACTTATGATAGATTTTTAAGCAGGATCGGGAGAATTTCTTATGAATGAAAAAAAAAATAAGATTCCAAAAGGCTGGAGTAGGTACATACCTATAACTTATTTAATTTCCAATACTTGAAACATTACTTGTTTGTTTTATTCTCAGTTTTAACATAAATGAAGCTTACCTGCAAAAGAGAAGAAAAAATAATTTAATACATTGTTTAATTTTTGAGTTGTTTTTTATTAAATTTATTTAATTTTGTTTTAAAAAATATAATATAAAAATGCAAAAGTGTGAAAATTAGCTAGGGAAATACTTTTTAAAAAGCATAACAAAAAGTATAAGTGTAAAAGTATAAGTACATACATATAAGTCAAAAAAATTTTCTTTTTCTAAAAATGTCTGGCCACTGGTTCTTCAGGTGTAAATTTTAAAAATTTATGAAGTGGTCCCAAAAATTCATAGGTTTGTAACATCAAACTACACAGAAAAAGAAGGACCACAAGGAGACAATCTTATTGTCCATCAGTTCAGTTCAGTTTTCTTTATTGAGACTTAAATTAACAATTTTAATTTTGATTACATTGTATATTCCGCTGCCGACTATATAAAGTATGTCTGGCTTACAAAAAATTTAAATATAATAATAGTTATGTATAATAAACATTTCTAACAATATACAGTTACATAATTCAAGATGTATCTCTATTATAAATTTCGTATGCTTGCTCCCGACATACGTTCACCAAGTGGCTCTTAAGGGCCAAACTTAAAACTAATATTGACTAGAACTTAAAACTAAAAGCGATAACAAAAGATGCATTTGATGCATGCAACTATAAAGGAATTTTCTTTTTTCAAGTTTTAATAGTTTGATATAAATTAAAAAAGCAGTGACTTAATTCGTGATATAATTTAATATATTAGAAAAAGAAACCTATGATTTATACAAACTCAAATGAATAATATGTTAATTATAATATGAACTAATTAATTAACTTTATTTCATGGCTTTATTGACTAAAATGTATTTTTTATTTTATAATTTTTTTTTTTTTTTGTAAGGAAGAAAAAAAAAATCACAATAATATGTTAATAAAGATACAAAATTTTATCCTCTGAGAACATTCAATGAGGCTTTCTCATAAAAAGGTAAGGTTAGTGTATCATTCGACCTAGGTTCTAACAAAGTACGGAATCTATTATGCAAAAGATCAAACGGCGATTGATTAGTGGAGGTGTGAGAAGTCATTTCCAATATTTGTGTCCCACAATCCTTTGACGATTGGATTTGGGTGGTTAGCAGTGGATATTAGTCTTGTTTTTAATAAAGATGTCATATAAATCATTAAAGGCTTAACTTTTGTTAAATTATACAATGTATAGTTTGAAAACCATTTTTTATTTGGTTTACGATATTTTCCACTGCAAAATCGTAAGATTGTTCTTTCGAATTTTTCCAATTCCTTTGCTGCTGTTGGAGAAATAGAGAACCAGGTACTAAAACCATAACAAATTATGGGTCTTATGAGTGATTTATACATAAGTATTTTAGTGTTTTGGGATAAATGTTTTGATGAAAAAAGTTTTTTTAGAACAGCAGTGGCCATTTCATAAAAATGACCGCAAGTTAAAAAAAAAAAATTATTTACACGTTTGGCGTTCATGTGTCACCAAACGCATTTGAAAAATTAAGAAGCTTTTTTGTCTTAAAATGAGGCTTGTTTCATAAAAATAATTCGTCTTTAAATTTAAATGCCTTTTAATTATTGACGTAGTCTAACGACTCCCCTATGGTCGTAAATTCTTCGAACTCGAATAGACTTGTTGTGATTCGAAATTTTCTTTTGCGAAAAACAGTGTAGTAAATTAAATAAATACCAAACAAACAATTATTAATTTATTTTAAACAAATTATTAGTCCCGCATTTGTTTCTTGTTATTACACAAATAAGTAATAAGTAAAAAAAACCTTATTATTTTCTTAAATTAAAGTGTCCTAGACATCACTCCTTAAGACTTCTAACGTTTTTATATAGAGAAGGGTTAAGGCTATAGCTTTATATTACATCATTTGTCGATATCTGGAGCCTATAACACAGAATAACAAGTCAACTAGTCAACAACTACTTATTCAACTATGCTTGTTTAACAAGTGAAAATTACTTCGGTAACACAATAAAAACTGTAACAGTTGTCAAGCAAAAAATTTCCCTTCACTTGTTGAAACATTTTAACAAGTAAAGCTACCAAAATGAGTCACAAGATTTCCGAAGAAAAAAAAATAAGCATTTTGTCCAAAATCAGAGAAAATAAATTAAAAAAGTGATAAATGGCAGGAGATATTTTTGTTGTCCATGAGTTTGAACATAGTTCCTCTAGGACACACTCACACTCTAGGACACTCACATTAGAAATGTTTTCTGGAAAAATTTTAAGAAATACGCCGTGGTAAGAACAGAATGCAAAAATATTTTATCCAAATATATTACAACCAAACAAACTTCTTGATAGGCCAAGAAAACTGGTTCTGCAGTGAGAAGGATTGCAAGCTCAATCCATGTAATAATAACGTGCTTGATATTATTGGACGGGAGTCTGAAGTAATTATTGGCTTCGGCGTTGAAGAGTCTATGGACTTGTTGACTTGTGAAATTGTGAAATTGAAATTGTAAAAATTCCCACTTGTTGAAAGAAACCAAAACAATTGTTATAGTTCTCCTAAAGACTTGTTATTCCGTGTTACACAAATTTTAAAAAGTTGTTGAATTTTACTTGTTCAACAAGCACTTTATATTATTGTGTTATAGGCCCCGGCTCTAATACTCATCAATAAATATCAGAAAAAAAAATTCATAACAATTTTTTTTTTCAAATAACGAAATTTTTTTTTCTATTATTTTTTTTAAATATTTAAATAATATTTTTCTCTGGATACTAGCTATCCTTATAAATTAATTAATCATTAATGATCGCAGTTTCTCTAATGATTAAAGATTTTTGTTGCTCTAATTATTTATTTTTGAAGTAACCAGTAACCAATGAGGAACAATTTCTATAGAATTATTTTTCAAAAATACTTCTTTCTAACCTCTCAAGTTTATTAGATTTCGCCCATTCATACCCAGTATATCCAAAAAATTGTCTCTCCTGAATTTCTCTGATGCTTGCATTGCAAAATGTTTTCAAGCACAATAATTGGAAAGCTGTTAAAATGCCTCAGTAAAAATATTTATATATACCATCAGCTATTGCCTAACCTATGTCTGTAGAAATAAATATTCTTTCTCCCAAGAAAAATATCTGGGCCCAGCAGCAAACCTAACAAACAAACAAAAAAAAAAAACATTTTTCAAATCGATTTTCCAATATTGTTATTGGAACAATTTTAAACAACATGAACAGCCGACATTCCGTTCACAAGCTACAACACAGGAACTATCAAAGAAGAGGAAATACAGAGATAAGATTTGACAGCCTTCATGGCGCCGTGATATTTGACTTCTGTTGCAACAACCGACAGTTGTAGTATTGGCTGGTTGACTCCTATAGATCCCAGACTGGGCCAAACCAGTCAGCCTATAGCCAGAAAAAAAAACCAAAAAAAAAAATTATAAAAAATGTCTGCAATAAAAATAAATAAATAACACACAAGTGCTGCATTGCAGGCAAAAGTATGTCACTTATTATTTGGTCCGCAATCGGTGCATGCTGCACCCTATTTCCTGTTTTCCGAACACCGTAAGTGAAATATGTTCTGAATGCAGGGGGTGGACAGTAGGTAGTCGGATATTGAACACAAAATTTTCTATAGATGTGTATGCTATATTTATTTATAGATCGAAAGGATATTAAGTTGATGTGTTTGGCTGTCCTTTTTCCTTCTTGTCCATTATGGACAACAACTGTGTTTCTCATTTCCAGATATACATATGTAGCAGCTAGGTGGGATATGTTGAAAGACTGAAACTCAATTTAACAAACTCCATTTGAAATTTACTAAAACCTTTTTGTTTGATAGATGCTACATGCTAATGACGCGACGCGACCAGTCCGTGTATAAAACGTGCCAACAATCAACATATACCTATACATAGGTGGGAAGGTACAATATGGAAATAGTCGATTTTAATATGCAACCCTTTGTTTGGATCGATTTATTTTTGGAGGCGTCACCATAATGAATGTTATGCGTAATTTGTCTAAAAAGTATCTACAATTTTATGTACATACGTACAATATTGTGCACAACAAAAATACACCCTTTGGGAGGAGGGTTCATTGTGGAAAAAATTACTTTTATAGTGAAGTAATAAAAATGTAATTATGCGCGTAGCTTTGTTTGCATGCATATTAGAAAGGTGTCATAATTAGAGTTTAGTTAGACAATGGAAATGACATGGAACCACATAAATATTTTACTTTTTACAGGATGTAAAAAAAATATCGGAACATTTTTGGTTTAGCACTGACATTAATAAAACTGAATCACACACAGATCAGTAAGGGAACAAAGGGTGAAACTTTTAACGCGGTAGGATGGGATAGATCCGATAAATTAAAATAAACCGAGACTTGGCCAAAACTAACTTCATGCTTCTTTCTGAGTAGATTGCATATTAGCTATGTTATAATAGATGTCTTGACTGGACACTGCTTAATAGGTAGACTAGACATGCACTTTGACGTGGAGGAGTTGCAGGGACGAAGAGGAAGAAGAGACAGTCTCCCATCCTCTTTGCAACTTTCCTGCCCTATCACAAAGACGCAAGCTCCACCTTGGAGACTTCTACTTCAATGATCCCAGCGATCTAGCAAACTCCAACATCACTTGTCTCCTACGCTTCATTCGAAACTCCAACTGATTCAACGAGTGAGGTTGATCAACTGATCCATGTGGTATCCCAACGGACTAAACTTTGGTCTTAGTGTGTTGGAATTCCCAACCAACAGCGACTTTTGGATCGAGACCTCGGTGGTCCCTTCAGTGAAGCAATATAATTCCAAAAAATGTCGGTATCCACCTGGTTTTACGGAACTGAGACGTGACCGAAACGGGATTAAAATTTTCGATTTTGGCGAGACCAAGACGAGACCTTAAAATTCTCCTCTCGATATCGTGGTTGTATAACAAAAACCTACTGATGCAGTAAAGTAAAACCACAGGAACAGGAACAAAGTGGCACTGGGAGAAGTTTTAGATTTGGCAGATAGCTCAACTGTCATGTTGGTGTTTTTATAGAAATATTGTTAGCAGTTTTATTTTTAATTCAGAATACCATTTGGTCCGTGAAAAGCTTTTTAATATTCAAATTTTGTTAAGTTCATTTCATCTAGCACGGATCTATTGAAGAAAATCTGCTCTGAACTATAAAGGTGTTCTAATCTTGTTGAACATACATAATTCACAGTTGTTCATTTTCCACATTTTATGATTTTTCCTTTGTGGGTTGCTTAAATACTACTAAACTCATGCTTATAATTGTTTAACAGTTTTGGTAAAACTCGAAACTAATCCAAATCTGATAATTTAACTTAAGGGACTTTTTATAGAAAATTTAATTTTCCAACAAAAAAAAAATAATTAAAACTTTTACATAAAAAACCTAAAAAATCGAGCAATCAGATATATCGAAATATTTTACTAAATTGTTATTATTTTTTCTGGAAAAGGAGTAAGAATATTTTTTCTTCAATAGAGTAGCTAAGTAATGTAACATAATCTATCTTGTATGGGACAAGCTTTTGATTTTTGTCATACTGTGCATAAAAATATTATTTTTAAATTAATTTTTTAATTTCGGGTACAGAAACTTTTTTGAAATTTAGCTTTAAAATGTATTTTTTAAACACTTATTTTCTTATACAATATTTCAAAAGACATTAAGCCATTTTAATGTTAAAAAAAATTAAGACGAATACTTGTTTAAAATTAGATTAAATAAAAAGTGCATTTACGCCCAAGTGTTAGTCATTTGAATCTTGCGCCACATATTCAGATTTCATTTTATTTAAATTTTTTACCAAATCGATTTTCTATTTTAATTTTTCGAATAAAATGAATTTTTTCTATATTTTTATTTCAAAACTCAAATAATCACACTCCACCCCATATTCCCGTATATTCTGAAAATAAATTTAATCAACTAATAGAATGTTACATATGAATAATGGTTGTATTATAATTACAAATAAATTACTCGAAACCCATACCAGTCAATCCACGTCAACAATTCCATTAGCAAAACTGCCTAAAGCTATACCCTTACTCCCCGCAGGCTAATATTTGTCTATAATTTTTTGAATGGAAATTAGTTGAAAATTTTTTAAATACACCAAAATATCTCTCAATTCTACAACCACAATATTCCAACACTGCTTGCCAGGGTGATGATTTAATTAAATGATTTGATTTTTTTTTATTTACACAAAACATAGATATTACCTAAATAATATATATTATTATTTACTCGTTAACCGCTTGTATGTTTGACAGTGTTAAGCTACCGTTTATGTATTTCCAGATAATATTCATAATTTTTGCTGCATTTAATTTTTTTTTGTAGATTATTTAAAGCCGATTTTTCAGTAGCCAGTAAAACTTCAGATACCTACTTAACTATTTAACTTGTCGGACTTATTGCGTTAGATTTGTCTTACTGGGCAAAGGACCTCTTTTACTCCTATGCACCATCGAATATCGTTCCTGGAGATAGATTCCAACTCTTCCCCAGTTGTGGTGACTCCCATTTGACAGTTCTTGGTCAAATGCTTCTAGACCGGTCTGGTCGGCTACCAGCCTGCGTGAGAGGGTTCCATTGCATCGCTTAACTCTGAATGCACTCGTTATAGTTTCGTATGGAAACCCATACTGTTCTCGGTTAGGCCAGAAAATCATCAAGATATTTTGCTGACACTTGTTTATAAATGTTTTCAGCTTCCTTGTGACAGCGGATGTTATTTTCCAATCATATTTTCCATCCATAAAGAAGCACTGGATCAATATTAGAGTGGATTGGTTGTAGCTCAGTCTTTAAGCTTAAGGAACTGTTTCTCCATATTTTGGACAGCATACCGAACGTAACCTTTGCTTCCCCGATTTGTTTGATAGTGTCTTTTTCAATTCCCCCATCAGTTGAGAGTTGAGACAATACTTCCAAGATATTGAAAATGTTCTAAATATTTATTTCTTCTGGGTGTCCCCAAATATCTACTTGAACACATGCGAAAGTTTCAACACTTATCCTTGTTGTTTGTGCAGAATTGATATTTAGCCCAATGTTTTTAGTTTATCTCTCCACCCTTTTTGTCATTCAATGGAGATGAGAGAGTAAGCATATGTAATCTGCGATGTCCAAATGTTTGAGTTATAAAATAGAGTTCACGGAATTCCTGACTTAGTTCCGTGCAGTATAACACTAATCGCACCAACAATAACAATATAATTGACAGTATGCGGTCCTACTTAACCAAACCTTGGATGTCAAACTCATCTGTCAATACTTTATTGACAATAGCAGTCAATTTATCTGCTTTCCACATAAATTCCTTATAGACATTGTCGAATGCCTTTCCGAAAACGATCATTAGCACAGTTAAGTAGCAAACTATTTTCAACGTACTGTTCAACGGTGACAAGGTTTTGATGGGGACAACACCGGAAGAACCAGTGCAGAATGCTGATTGTTTAGCGCCAAGTGTGCTTTTGAGGTATTCATTTGTTCCTTACAGGACGATTCCTATTAACTTGTTTACTGTAAGCAATACGCAAGTTTTTCTCCAATTTTTGTACTTAATTAGATCACCTTTCTACGTGAGCTCTACCATCATTCCTTTTTTTACGATTAAAAACTCAATGGAATTCGAAATCCAAAGCAGGTTGAATTCTTCATACGCTTCGAAAAAGAATTAGTGCCGATTCAAGCGATGCAATGGAAACCATTCCCTCCGACAGCCAGGCGAGTAGACCCACGTAGAAGCACCTCACGAAGAACGGTCGGACAGAAATCTGCACAACTACTGAAGAGTTGGAGAAAGCTGAAGGGTATCTCTAGGAACATTACACGATGGCTCGTAAAAGTAGTGGGTTCCTTGTGCTCCATTAGGAGAAACTAACAGACATTATAAGTCCAAGCATTTCTTCCTGTAGACATTAAGCCATATGCATAAACAAAAGTAAATGCTTTTACTTGTAAATTGCTGTGCTAGTTAGTGGGAAATTTGCATTAACTACTGCAGACATTTCCAAGTAAAAGCTTTTACTACCTTTTATGCATATGGCCCATTATATATCGTAAATGTCCGTGCTGTGATATCTTAATTGATGATTGACAAATCAGCTCTAAGTCACAATTAAAAAAGCATAAAGCATAATAAATCTATTTAAAGTTCGAGATACCTATTTAAAAAAAAAAAAACTTGGCAATGTCTGTTCGGAATAAATAAATTAATGGTAATTCAAACACACCATTTTATTTTCTTATTTACCACAATACCAATGCGGCTTGGTAAAATTAAAACTTAAATCTAAAAATAGTAATTAATTCACTTCATAAACATTAATGAAGTGCCAAAAATGTGTCATCGCACGAGCAACTTTAAATATCTCTACCACAGTAATTTTCAAAGTGATTTCCCTCCTTTTCCACCTCTCAAATCATAAAAAACCATAAAATAACATCTCGAATCCATATCAACTATAAATTCAATGTACTGTACAGTGTACAATGTACATACGTTAAAGTTGTGTTGGTTGGTTAAAGTTTAGTGTGATAAGGAAGAATATTACAAGGGTACTTGATGATGGGTCGATATCAAAGCAACACCAACACACCAATAAACCAGACCTTTTTACCCCCATCTAACTCCTAATAAATGTTAGCAAGGATAATCAACGCGTTATTTTATGAGATTCATCAAGTTTGTCTCGTAAATCCACGTTTCCGGAACCAACGCAGCATAACAGTTTACTATATATGTATGTATATTTACACAGCATAGCATACTATATAACCTTTGACACTTTACTATATCTTTCACAGTTACAGAAATATCCGTATACAAATTCACACAAACAAATGCATGAGCAGAGCATAGCGCACAATGTGACAAACAAGCCAAAAGTGCTTTGTAAAGATTATCACAAATGTTGTTTTACCGGAGATTATCCTTGTGATGTTTCACCACTTTCCGCTTCACATTTCAGATGACACTTCTTTACTCTGCGATGGGGAGATGAGAGGGTTGCGTTGATGGAGTACGGTGCACAGCACATAGACCCTATACTATAAGAGTATTATGTACACAATCTACCCATAACGTCGACGACCCACCTAAGGACAAACTTTATTTTTTTTTTATCGAGAACCAACAGTTCGAAGAAGTGAAGGAAGTATAGATAGTAGATATTATAGATGCCCTGTTGTTTTTGGGAGGACACCCGCCATCACTGTATAGATCCAGCGAAAGGGGTTTACAAAACTTGTATCTAATGCTCAAACTTAAACTTAAACTTAAAACCAAAACTCAGAAATGGGATTAGGTGAATTGTTGTAGGGTGTGCTTGGGTTTTTCTTCTAATGTTTTTCCTTTAACAGAATAACAGTATGTTGCACAAAATGTTAACTATGGTTTTTTTTTAGACTTTATATGGTATTCTAAGGACGAAGGAGAGCCGAAAAAATGCTCTTGAAAATGTTTATAGGATCATAGAACAGAAAAAGTGCTCAAGACTTTAAAAATGGCTCATCGCTGCTATAAGTTTTTATTAGATGACAATATAAGAATTTAAGGGTCAGTTTGTTCATTGGGGTTTTCAGATTTTTCAGTGTCTTTTTTTTATTCCATCGAGATCATAGCCATCTTTTAATGAGTTTTGACAGTTTAGGGCTTGACAGCAAACTGTAATATTTCGTGGTGACTCAAAAGTAACTAATGCTCGACCATCTTTTTTTTAGAGAATCCAGAGTTATTGTTGTAAATTATGGATTTAGTGAAGAGCCTCTGAAAATTGTATCACTAACTTAACCTACTGTGAATAAAGTGGGCCTTAGTGGGACAAAACTGACCGTTTTCAGATTTACTATAGGTATAGTCTTCTCTTCAATACCAAAATCGGACCAACGAAAGTCACTATTCTTCAAATGTCGGACGGTAACCCTGAACATTAATAAGAAAATAATGACATTTGACATGTTGCATGACCATTTAAATTTACATATTTAATTTGGGTTGAAGGCGCCCTCTTTCATCAGTAAAAATCTTTAAAAAATGTCCAATAAAATAAATTTTCAAAAATATGGCAACCCAGAAGAATATTTGAAAATAGAGCCATTAACTTGGTTTCTATGCTGAAATAGTTTTCAGTATTGCAACTTACATACAAATATTATATCCTTTGCACCAGAAGAATTTTATAGCACATTTTTTTCAAAAACCTTGTTTGTTCTTCAATTCTAGAATCCATAAAAAAAATGTTGGACAGTTTTTCAGATTTTTTTTTTAATAAAAAAGGGAGTTGGTCTAGAAGCTTAACATACATATAACTCAAAAGACTTTTTTTGAAGTCCTAGTCTCACATTTGCAGTTTCGCCTCGGTTTTCTATAACTAAGTCTCTTCTCGGTCTGGTCGTGCTAGTGCCGGTGCCGACTCAGTGTCTTTTCGATCTCATCCCAGACTTACTCGAGACTCTGGGTAAGTCTTGATCCAAAAAAAAGAGACTCGTTTCTCGCAACTCAAAAAACTATTACGTATAAAAGTGGTGTGTTGAAGCGAGAATGAAATAAAAGAATACTTTGAGTATTTTATAAATGGCTTTTTATTTAGCTTCACTTTTTTCTCCAGACAGAGGTTAGTTCGATTCTTCACGTGTCTTCTAACAGAGATGTTTATGTGTCAACTTGAAAGTCTACTGTCACTTACGTATTCTTATTAAAGGGTGACTCCAAGATGCCACAGTAAGCTTTTTGCCAGGATAAGGACTGCGTTTTAAAAATCTTCATATTGAATTTTTCTCCAGTTGAAATAAATTTTTCCTGGAGCTATTTTTTCAACAACATGGCGTTTTGCAAAAAAAGACTTTACATTAGCAGTTTTTTTTTAAATTTTAAGTGAATATCTTTGTCTTTAAAAGATTTAAAAATATAAGGAATGCAAAATTTACCTAAACCTCCTTTCTTGCCAAACCCACTGTAAATAATGTAATGCTCCCTCTATCTCACTCTATCTTTTACTTGTCATCCAGCACCTTTGCCCGATGTCCTGATAGATATTTTTACGCTCTTTGCCCTAGAGCAATCTTATTTCAGATTTATATCTCGTCTGTGTCCTAAGGTGCTGGATTGTCAAAATGTGATCAAGAAAAATTAGATACATCTGTCAAAGGCAATAAAAACTTTTTGACACAAAACATTTCATTTTCCCTTCTTTTTTTTTCGTCTTGTCAGAGAAATTTTGTACTTTCTATTCTATATAGTATTCTTATTATTCTCCATCTCCATACCTTTTTGCAGAAACAACTAAAAATACAATTTTATCCTTCATGTCACGTTTTTCACAAGAAATATAGAAAAAGAAAAAAAAAACAACAACAACAACGAAAGAAGGATAAAAGAATCCCAAAGCATCCGCTTATACTAGAAACAACAAACAAATAAATACAAAAAAAAAAAAACACAAAAACTTAACTCCAACTTAACTAAACCTAAATTTGTTGGGATTGAAAAAAAAAAAACTTTTGACTGCGCAAAACGTTTTCGCTCGTCGCTGCTCCCCAAACTCCCGCCAAAAAACCTTTTAATATTCCATTCTTGTCCCAGGAGTGTGTCCGCTTGGTCGTCGTCGTCATCATCTTCATCGTACCCAAGTTCAAATTACAGTTTTTGTTTTTTTTTTTTGTTGTTGTTGCCATCTTTGTATGTTGAGTGATCCCGAGCCCGAGCCCGACCTAATCTATGAAAATTAAATAAATCGACCATTTTGACATTTTAGGGATACTTCTTACATATACATAGTTAGATACGGGCACTTGGCATCGAAAATAGTCAAAACGGATGAAATAAAATGAACGAAAGATTGAAAAAAAAAATGCACAGAAACAAACGGAAGACACAAGCTGTAACGGAAATTGTGACACACTGCTACTAATAAAGTTGTTAGAAGCAAGCAGCTCCTGGTATTTTTATCTCTAATTTGAAGAAAACGAATGAGTTTGGAACTGGGGGCTCGACCCTATTCAACCATAGAGAAAGAAAATATTGAAGTTGTTCCGTTTTTTTTTTTTCTAAATTGTTATTTTCATCTTTGTTCATCAAGCCCATCAGAGTTTTTTTTGCATTATTGCATCCCAGACTCCTCCATTTAAATTCAAAAGCTGATGTTGAATGTGTTCCTTGTTTGTGTATATGCATGTTCTCTGAAGGATCTGAAGGGGTGAAGATACTTAGGTTTCAAGTGACTTTTGAGTGATTGAATTTCCTCTGGGTAAATGGAAAAAGGCTTCATGTTAAATTTCCTAGTTAATTTTTTTTTTTTTTTATAAATCTTCCGTTTCAAATTTAAATGGCATTTAACAAAAAGTAGTATATTCTGCTCTTGGTCTGGCTGGATTGTAATCTTTTATTGAATAACTAAGTTCCATGATTGGATCATTCGTCTGCTCCCACAAACACATTTAAACATCTTATAATACTGACTGGCATGATGGCGGACGGTAGTTTTGACCCCAATCAAACTTATAGCGTTTCCCATATCAACCTGCCATGCCGGCCAGCCAGTCGGGCCAGTCTCAAGCTACCAACAGACTTGGTTTGGGGAAGCCGACTTGAAAAGAGCTATAATATGTAAGTTTTTTTTTTTTGTTTTTATTTTTTCTTTGTAAATAAAGTTTGATCCAGGACAAAAAAAAAGGAGAACCCAAAGTAACTTATAGTATATATGGTGGCAGTGGGTCGTTCCTTTGGGAGTTAATTTAGTTGGCAATGAGTGACACTTTGTATACAAATTGACCGTAATCCTTTTCGGAACAATGTGACACGATTTCTATTTATTAGAATGTTTATTTTTGATTTATGGTAAAATAGAAATGAATTGGGGATGTAAAATAAAATTGCAAACAAATTAAGGAAAAAGCTTTTTTCTTTTTTTGGATTAGAATAGTTTTTGCTTTGTTCTCAAAAAGGTTTATCCAAAAGTTTGCTCTTTTTTCTCATTCAACCTATATCTACCTATTTTCAAATAATGTCTGGGTTAAGTAGTTTTTAATGTGAAATGTGAGAAGGTCATAATATTTGAGAAGACCTGAAAGAGGGTCTTTTTGAAAAATAATATAGTTAGGTTATATGTAGATGTATGGGAAAATGAGAGCACTTTGATTTTTAGTGAAAGTTATTTTATTTTCAAGCAATGTTTATTTATGTAAATTATATTTGATTGTTTTTTTTTTTTCATCATAACTATTAAAAATGAAGGGGAAAGAAAAATAGGTTATTTAAAAAATCCATTATAAGAAGTACAAGTAGTAACAAACACCCCTAAAGAAATTTTAAGAATAATTAATACATCAATTTATTATTTAAATTTGTTTTTAATAAATTTAAATAATTTTTTGATCAATAAGAAGCTCGAAGGCACACCTGTTACCGAACAAACAGAATTCCCAACTAGATGGACCACTGTGTGGACCATATTAACACATGCGGGTCATTGAATATCGATCACCACTTCACCTGCTGTTAATCGCGGTTTTGAAAAAGCGTTCCGCAGTGTCAAGGGAACTTACCTGACTTGTCATGAGCAGGTAACATGTTATGGAATCAAATGTCTAGTCTGTTCATCAGCACGACAACCGTTGTCCGGTCCTGGCCTCCTTCAACAAGTCTCACCACCTATCCCGGCCTCGAGCCGAAGCCATCCAGTTGCGCACCCCAAGGCTTTGGGGGTCCTGGTCTACGCCATCTCTCCAGTGCAAGCATGGTCTACCACGCTGAGTCTACCATAGAATTTAAAGGACTTTCCGAGCCAGTTCCTCTTCGCTCATGCGAGCTAGGTGCCCTGCCCACCGTAGTCTACCCAGCTTAATTTTTGTGACTATGTCTGCTTCAAGGTAGATTGCGTACAATTCATGACTGTACCGTCTCCGGAATCGCCCTTCCTCACATATGGGGTCAACATTTCTCCTTAAGACTTTTCTCTCAAACGCGGCTAAGGGGTCGGAGTGCCTTTTGCTAAGCACCCAAGTCTCGGATCCATACGTGAGTACTGGAAGGACCATGGTCCTGTACAGTAGCAGTTTTGAAGTTATGGTGAGATTTCAATTTGTTTTACCTTCACTAATGTGCAGCCCCAGATTTTGTGCCGCCTTATCAACCAATATAAGATCATAAATCTCCATCAAATGACATCAAGGGTGTAGAGAGAAGCTTAAATCGTTGGCCTAAAGATCAATTCGGCAAAAAATATCAGGACCAGCCTTGGCACTTCCTCATCTGCTCAAGTAAATATTTCTTGATAACCAGTTGGGATATTAGAAAGTCTTCAATTTCTTGGGAGTACTTTCTCTATTGATGGTGAGGTCAGAATGAATTGGCGAAGAATTGTCGAAGAGAAACTAGCACGTAGACAAAACCCAGCTGATCTTCACAACTATCATTTCAGACCTTCATCATATAAATATCAAATAGTACAATAATTGACTCAAAGCGAACTTTTAGAAAATCCAAGATGTCAAAATACTCCTATGACCCAGTTTTAGTTTGATCCGACTTCCTGTCTCGTATATTTATTTTTTAAATAAGGTTTCCACACTAAAACTTATCCTCAAATAATCTCATGTTCGATGTTCCCAAGAAAGTTTCGCTTCGAAGGTTTTTTCATAAAAATTTTACGCTATGTTTCCAAACTATTTAATATCTTCCGATACAAAAGAATATTTGCAACTCAACTAATTGATATTCAAAATTTAAAACGTTCACAGAAATCAGTGTTCAAATTTCAAAGGTTAAATAAATGCTTTTTTGGTGTGAGATGTATGAAAGCAAACGATGGTGAACCTCTGCTATCATACACGAAATTTAATACAAACGATTTCTTATACAAACCCCCATACAGAACACACAAAATGGAAGAATTTACCTTCTTCCGCTAATAAACAACCCATGAAGCAGTGTGTGTTTGAATCAAGTAAATTTAGTTTCTATTTCCATTACTTCTGCTTTCGGTTCTGCACGCAACTTCGGCTCTCAATATAATGTTCCTCTGCTTTCAAGGACCCATTTAACGATTCGCTTATTCCATAAAGTATTACAAACAACAAATACTTAGTTTTAGGTACCCTGGTAGAGACGATATATATGGCATTTCGAATGGAATCAATTGTTATGTTTCGAAATCGATGTTCTGAGAATAATATTCTTAGTCTTGAATTCGATTAGGTTCCTATACTGTTTGGGTATAGTTAACTTATGAATTCATTTATTCTGCGAAGAAAACCACACATTGGTGGAATAGGAGGGACAAGAAAAAGCGAAACAATAGTTCTACAGCGTGAAGGAAATTATAATTGTAAACGAAAGGAGGAACCCTACCTCGTTGCATTTTGAAAACAGCAAACGTGGCTTGGCTTAAGAAGATCCACTTCACATTTATGGTGTGAGGCATTGCATTGTCCTACTTTTGTTGCCAAATTCTAACGGTAGGTACCTATGCGAGAATATTTTCCAACTAATCACCCTAATGGTAAAGTAATTATCCTTTGGAAATATACATTTGACCATTAGCTGGTGCGGTTGTTTCCTGAGACCTGTGTACTACCGCAGAGAGGTTTTGAATAATATTCAATTAAATATTGAAAACCACTACATAAATCTTTGGCTTTAATTGTGTGCCGAGTCCTGTGATGCTATAGTCTGATGTTTGGTCGATGATGTCCGTCGAGTATTGGGGTATAGGTATATTTTTGCGCATCTATAAAGCTCCCACCGCATGTTCCATATTGTTCTCGTCCTGGAGATGGACAGGCCTTGGCAAACATATCTTTTGGAGTCGATTCCATATAAACGTGTGCGTAAATGGGATTCTGTGTGTTTTTCTGCTAGAATTAATTTCAACCCAGTCCTTTGGTTGTCGCCATATCCGGCCGTCCTCCGTCTGTCGGTCGAATGCTGTTATTGTTCTTATGTCGTGTTGTTGTGGTCGGATTGTTAGAGATGGCCAAAGCTTAACATTCAGCATGTACTTCTGCAAACACAGCCTTAAATACAATAGATATACCTATCTAAGTACAATGGAATGGAATGGGCAAGAGGGGCCTTAGATGTGTTTACACAGAGGCATTATGATCCTTTTGCCAGGAGAGCGGGTAACGAATTGGAGGATGGGGGATTAGGTACTATAAGGTATCTCGAATATGTATCTTATAGCATACAATATACGAGCATCAGCTGCAGTATGTGTTGAACTGATGGGCATTAGATATGTTGGTACATTCAGTGCGGTTTCATATCTGCGGTATGCTTCGTTTGATGTTTGTTTGTGTATCTGTGTGTGTTTTCTCATTGCATGAAATATCTTGACCAAATATTGAATTAATCTGGTACCTTTATATATGATGATGACGAAAATGGTTTAGGCCATGTTAATCTCTCTCTCTCTCTCTCTCGCTCTCTGTCTTCTCATCTGCGTGTAGTTACGTTGATGGCCTGTATATCTTCTACACCTTGCATAGAGGCAATTATTTTGAGTGATTGCTTTAACAGTGCAACGGTCGATTGGTTTTTGAATTTGTTTTACACGAAAATTAAACAAATAAATAGAATATCCATTTTAAATCAAGAAACAATGAGAGTACGAGATGCATTTTTTGTGGGAGGGTTTTTGAAAAGTTTTACTTAAATTGAACAGAGATTGATGCAAGGAAATTATAAATTATTCCAGTATCGAATTCAAAAAGATCATTTTTGGACAATACTTCAAACATTCAAGGAGGGTAGACGAAAGTATAGTTGCACAATTGGGATTGAAAATGGAACAACGATAAACGATGAATATCCATCCTCCGCACCTTAATCTTCTGAAAACATGCCCCATTAGCATTAAAAGCAAAACAATGAAGAATTTTATTCCTACTATGTACGTATGTGCAATGTTCAACCACAGTAAAAAAAAAATTCGATATTGTTCGTCTTCAAAACCCTTAGACTGATATTTTTCAAGTCCACTTAACTGCCTATTTCTTAAAGCTGCAGACAAGAATAGAATGAATGAATAATGAGAGCTTTGTCAGCTGATCTATTTTTTTTTTATATTTTTATAACCTTCAAAATTGAAAGCTTTAAAAATTTTAAGATAGCATTCTTGGTGTAGTAAAAGTTTAAATTATATTCTGAATTGAATCATTCTTTGAGCTGAGCCAAGCTATGTACATATGAACAAGCATGCATAGTTTTGAAAATTGGATACAAGAGTTTCCTGATTTGAGACAATATTGTAAAAATATAGATAACAGAAGTTGTGGTTAAAATTAAAACAGCGTATGAAATTTTGGTTTTCAATTTTGAAGAAAAATTATTTTTAGATTTTCTGTTAATTAAAAATAAATCCACTTTTTTCTTGTGTCAACTTTTATTTTTGGATTTAAGAATATTTTCACTACGCAGTGCATTAACATTGAAAATTTCGTCGAAACAAAAAAAAAGTGATTGAAAAAATTAAAATGGTAAAAAAAATTCTGTATGAATTTTCTAAATTTCACTCATGGTCTCCAAATTTTTATCCGGTTAGGGAAATCCCCTAAATACCTTTCAATATAACTTCGCACCTTCCGGTTATTCGATCCTCGTGTCAGGTTATGGGAGAGTTTGTATGGATTTATACCTACGTGTTATCCATAAAACAGAAACAGTATTGAGAAAAGATCTTCTGTTCTTTTGCCTTTCATTTCTTGATACAAAAAAAAAAATCCTTAAATAAAATAATGTGTCCGCGTATGGGATGTTATCTATCTAAAATGTACACGAAAACGTGTCCGCGTCCTTTTATTACAGTGTCCGTTTATAGGAAAGTTATTTGTATGAGATTTTCGAAAAAGAATTTCGTTCCCGTAAATATGTCCGTTTAAGCGAATTGGCTGATTATTGGAGTTGTTAGTAAGTAGAACTTTCATTGTATAGGTAAGGCATCTATAATATTCAATAAAAAAAACATAAGGAAAAAAAGTTCACATACGCCACAGTAACCAAACTTTTTTAAAATCAAAATTCTTTGATTGTATCTTTCATAACATTGGGATATAAATTGTTTAAAATAAAAGCCAAAAAAAGTTTCTTAACATGAGTCAATTTTCAAATATTGTGAATATTGTTTTCTATCGCTATTTTTTAGAGCTTAGACCAATATTAACTGAAAAAATCAATTCTACCCTCTTAAGACTGTACCTCTTATATTTTTCTTCCTCATTGAGGATAAAATTCAAATCCACTGGACTCTTTTACAACTTTGGGTCTCATTTTACATATTTTTAAACAAGTATTTTAAGTATTTTTCAGACTGTAGGAAGTTAAGGTATGTTAAGTTACTAGTAGGAAATAAAATGTATTACTGGATTTTAATGAGATTTAGAATGAGCAAAACCAAATACAAAAACAAAAATCACATTAGCGATTTTAAAAGATTTTTTTTTGAAATATCTTAAGATAAATTTTTAATTTCCTGAGAATTTAAAAAAAAGGTATGCAAGTTGTTTTTAGTAACATAGGCTTTAAATGAAATATAAAAAAACGTTGGGTAATCCATTTTTGAGCTTTCAAACAAAATATTTCTTTTTTCAAAAATAAAAAAAAAATAGAATTTTTATTTTTATTGAAATTATTTAGAACCTTTTTCTTAAAAAATTTAATCGCAATCCATTAAACTATTTATCAGAAAAATCAAAAACTGTTTTTATGGCAGGTTTTAAAAGATTTTTTTTTTAATAATTTTGACCAAATAATTTTAAGCACATAATTTGTGTTCTCAGCAAAAATGTGATGAAACAGTTAAACTAAAAATATTTCTAAAAAAAAATTCAAATGTTTCTTAAGATGTCTGACAAAATTTTTGAAGTCTCGTCTCGGTCTCGTCGGTAACGAATAATTCCAATCTCGTTAAAATCTCGCAAGACAATCATTAATTTCCACGTTAATGTTTTAAAACACCCCAGTCGAAAGATATCCTTTATTAGAGAGAACATCTAGAGTTGCGATAAGTTTGGTTTTAAAAAATACGTTCTCGATTTTGGAGTAAGTCTCGTCTTGGTGTGTTGGCCAGGCCTAGTAAACAATGAAAATAGTAAAAACAAACATTGCACTTCATTTTCCAATTTAGTTAAAATTGGAAAAAAAGCGTTTTTTTAGTATTTTGTGCTATCATTTTTTAAGACAAAAATCCAAAAAAAGATGCGCATCAGACAGCAATTATTCCATACATTCTACAGGCGAGGCATAATATGACACCTATTAAATGCTTTTACAAAACAAAACCAGAACAAGTAGCTAGAATGTTCTTTATTTATAAAGAAAAATGAGGTTATATTCTACATTTGTTTGTATACAAAGAAAAATAAGACCGCCAAAGATTTTTTTCTTTTTTGAAAATAAAATTTAAAATGAAAAAAATGTAAGTTACTCTCTTAAACGCATATTATTACATTTTTATAGGTACTAGGTAGCTTTCACTAAAGGAACTTCTCTGGTTATTTTCCACCCACTCGGGTATGACCTCATTAACTGTTGGAGTCAAAAAACAAAGGACACTTTTTTTCACTTACATAGGTAAAAAATATAATGGCATCCACAAAGCCAGTGTCTATTGTTTTACACCTCCACATCACACAGGCGAATAAATAATTTTCTAAAAGTTTTTGCATAAGCTCTTTTATAAAAATCACCCTATTCACATTCTTAGTCAATGTGTTTTTTTTTTTGGCATGCACTATACATACACTTCACAGTGTACAACACGTTTTTTTGTATTTCTACGTGGTAAACAAAAATAAACAAAACATGAAGAAAATGAAACAAACAAAGTATATTTAACAACATCAAACTCATGCACACAGAGACAGAACTCTTAAAACTTAACGGTGGGTGGGTTGTCTTTGTCTCTGCTTGTTCTTGCAGGTGTCTACCTACGTTATTGTGTTTTCTTTTCTTACTTTTAACAGTGCTTATTTTGGTCGTTATGGCATAGGAACTTTATATGTTGGCCGTAGGTAATTTTTTTTTTTTTTTGAAAATATCACGTTTATTTTTTCGCAAAATTTTTGTCGGATGACATTTGAAATGGGTCATATCTCATAATATAGAAACTTATTTAGGTCTTCGAGTTTTATGTTCGAGTATATTTGAATGACAGTACTTTCACTAGTATATAATTACACTGTGTTACAAAAAAAAATTAAATAGGTATACTTTTCCCGAGACCTAGTACATTTTGTAGGTCTTGTAAGATTGAGTAAAATGGCATACAACACATTTCCAATACACCCCTAAAATCTCATTTTAGGGGGGTAGGGGAAATCCTTTTTGCTAGTGTCAGGTGTAGATGATAATTATTAACCTTACCTATATCGTTTCCTATCTTGTTTAGCTAGGCGCAGGGACATAAGTCCCCGGGACATAAGTCCCGAATTTTTTTTTTCGGGACTTATGTCCCGGGGACTTATGTCCCTGCACCGTTTAGCTACTTGTTTATTATCTACTTGCTAATAATTATAAATAATATAAATCTATTTTATTTCTCAGAGTAAAAAAATCAAATGTATAAAATGTAATGAAATTATTACTATCAAGATTTTCGTAAGACTAAACAGTTGATTGTTAAAATATTAATAAAAACCTTTTGAATCAAACCTTAGTCTTCAACTTCAGAAGTGGGCCGGCCCTTGAAAATTTTAAAATTAAATTGAAATTGAATTCTGTTTTCAACATTTTTCCGGATTAATACGGCGTTATCGCTTAAGAAGAAACAAGAATTGGTAACTTGGCTTACTAAATACAATATTGAATTTGCAGCAGATGCAAAAGTAGCTCAATTACGTGAGCTTTATGAAGAACATTCCGAAGAAACTTTTGTCCAGGCTGTAGATGTTGAAAATTCAGAAGATAACATATGTAAATTCTGATTTTCCTCAGGCTCAAGAAAATCAAGAACCCATCACTGCGAATTTTCAATTTTTTTTGTCTGAAAGTGTTTTTTTTTCTTACATACATAAAAATGACGAAAATCAAGACCAATATGTTTGTCATTTTTTTTTTTTTAATATTTTTCTGACATAATCATTCAATCTTCAATTTTTTTCAAAACTGTGTTGAATTTTGCTTTCAAAGAGTCAAATCGTCCAAAAATTGACTTTAGTTTAGTGGGTAGATTATAAGATTTGCAAAATTTCTGCAAAATAAATAATAATCCGGCTCCGCGAAATTAGGCCCAGGAAATAAGGCCCCACAACAAAAAATGAAATAAGGCCCCAAAAAAAAGTACACAAAACAATAACAACAAAAATTTTCAAATTTTTGGGTCTTATTTAATATAATAATATAATATAATAATTTAAATATGAAATGATTTTTGGGGCTTAATTTTATTTTAAGAAAAAAAATTTCAACACGAAAGATAAAAACCATCTCTCTCCCCAAAATGTCATTTTAGTTGCTCATAGAAATATTAAAATATTAAAAAAACATCGGAATTTTGAAATTGTTTTGACTCCAAAAACAAATTAATAAAAAATAAATTAGGTTTAAAAATGGCGGACTTTTAGGCTACCTAGTATATTCAAAATGAACAAAATAACAGCTTTTTGGCTATAAATCAGATTTTGGGAGTACATATATTGACAGGTCACTGTAACAGAACCCTTTTTTAACCGATTTTTTTTTAAATTTTCATAAAAAGAAGAGAAATATACCCTTATCTACATATATGAAATGTCCTGTCGAGAAAAATAATCATGGTTTTTGAGTCAAAAGAATTTGAAAACTCAGATGTTTTTTCTCATTTCGTCATTTAAAAAAAAATTTTTTTTTTTGTTTCTATTTTATAATAAAATTTGTTTGAAGAAAAAATATTGAAAAATGACTGAGTTATTCAAATTTTAAGGTTTAAACCCATCAATTAATATTTTTATGAGCAGTTTAAATGACAGTTTTAAATTATTTTGCGATTATTGTTTATTTTGCAGAAATCTTGCAAATCCACTAAACTGAAGTAAATTTTTGGACGATTTGACTCAAAAAAGACTATTTTGAAAAATTAAAAAAAAAGAAAAGTGAATGATAATGTCAGAAAAATGTAAAAAAAAAATAAAAAATGACAAACATATTGGTCTTGATTTTTGTCATTTTTATGTTTAAAAAATAAAAAAACACTCAAAAAGCTGTGAAAATCGAACAAAAACAAACGAAAATATGAGTAAATCTTCACCTGACACTAGCAAAAAGGGTTTTTATCCCCTTAAATGAGATTTTGGGGGTATATTGGAAATTTGTTGTGTGCCGTTTTACTCAGTAATACAAAATCTACAAAATGTGATACAGGCCTTGGGAAAAGTATGTTTATTGTTTTTTTCTAACAGTGTTATTATAATTTTTGCCAAATTCGATTATGTGAGCTTATAAAATTATCTTTCTTACAAAAATAATATTTATGATTTAGTTGTTTCTTAATTTCAATATAATGGCATTTTTTTAACAGGATTCGCACTTTCGAGCGCTGCTCTAGGAAGTCGAGCATTTTTTTTTTCAAGTTCATAATGGACTCCTCTAACCATTAAAACATGTTTTTTCCTTTCAAAGCCACATGCCGACGAGGCCATCTTAGAAATCAACTAGGCTCGCACACAAACCTTAAGGACAGACAAACATCTCTTTAAGTATATATTCCTACATAAAAAACTACTGTTTATTAAATTTCTGTTACTAAATCAAAAAGGAAAAAAAATAGCTTTTTCTTTGCATATTGAAGTTCCATTCACCCCAAAATTTTATGAAAACACAGAACGAAATGAAAGAACTTAAAAGACTTTTATACACGAACGTTATCTCACAATTTTACGAATACGAGATACGTATAGGTACTTTGTCACTCTCCTCGAACTTATATACCTACGTAAATAACTTTCATAGCGAGGATAATGAAGTCGAATAATGTGACACTGTTAACCACATTGATGTGAATGTCAGACCCTTAGACTCAGACAAATATATATGTATTTGTCAGGATACAAGTACTTGTACAAAAAGTAAAATTAAACTTGACAGTAAAATTTAAAATAAAGAAAAAGCGAATGTTTGTATGTACCAGCAGCCAGGACATTTCTACTTACAGATACTTACATACATACAAACAAGCTGTGTTTTTCTTTTAGTCCTCTTTATAATAGTATATGACATTTCATTTATATTTTATCTTTTTTAATCTAGGATAAATTGTCAAAAATAAATGGCTTTGTTTTGAGTTATATCAGTTATAAGAGTATAATAAGGAAGTTACATAAGTTTGTTTTTGAATTTTGAAATATGTACACCTACACATCCACTAAAAATGTTGTGTCTTGTTTTTTTTTTCTTTTACTTCTTTTTGTTTTATGAGTAATTTCGTTGAGATTAAATGTTTGGGGATTTTTAATATGGATATATATGTATTGTATATGTATTTGGGGAAGAAAATCGACGGCTTGGTATAAAGTATCAAAAAGAAAATACAAGACTTGTTTGCACGAACTTACTCGTGTGTATTGTATATGATTACGACTGTAATACGACATAATAATTCAGGCAAATTAGTCAAAAAAAGACGCCAAAAAATCACATTTTTCGATGGATTGTTCATAATCTTTGTTATAAAACTTATTTTTTGGGGAAGTTTCGGAATTAGGGAAAATTTGTTTCATTTTGCAACAATTTTTTCAGTTAAGAAGAACTAATTTTACACCGACCAACAAATATTACGAGAGGTACTTCTAATCTAAGCATTCGAGACGAGACCAAGGCGAGACTTTTAGGTCTAAACTTGGTGTTTTACGGAACCGCGAGATGCGTCAATTAGTTCGGGTGAGAATTTTGAGGAGTCCGTTTAAAGCCAAGGCTTCACATGCAACCTAGAGGTTTTGAACCGCCCCTCAAGGACCAGACAAAGCGAAGAGTCTCTTGCTCTAACACCTACATACATATACATGTCTGAAAAGTGAGAAGACAATCGATGATGAGGCCAGAAAGAAGTGGAGAGCATTAGGACCTCGGTCCTAAATTCAATCTAAATACTATATATATGTATTTTTATATTCTAGACATATTTCTTTTGGTATCGATGAAACCCTTCCTCGTTGGATTGGTAACCTTCTTTCGAATCGCTCTATACAAGCAGTATTAGACGGATTCAAGTCTGAAATCCACAACATAAATGCTGGTGTGCCACAGGGTTCCATTTTGTCTCCGACCCTCTTTCTCATTTTCATATAGATTTACATCCCTGCTCTTTGGATGTGGAGCTGAAACGGCTTAATATGATAAGTACATTAAATTCTGACGTAAACAGAATTTAATGCTTCGAAAACCCAATGCTGCCTTCTGTCGTTAAAGCGAGACATTCCCCCCATTACATTACTCGCGCTTCCAGGAATGCTCATCAGTTTACTTTTGAACCCAATTTCGGTCGTACTGTTAAGTACAGGGATTCATTCATTAGCCGTACTGCGCGAATGTGGAATACCCTTCCACGCTCTGTCTTTCCCTCTCATTGTGATGTGACGAAATTTAAGACTAAAGTTCACCGACATTTCCTTTCAAATCCCCTCTTACTTACTTAAAGCTCGCACTGTGTCTCTGGCATATAAAGAGTACATAAAATTCACTTAGTGCACTCTAATTAAAAAAAAAAATCTGAAAATGTTGTATGTACAACGACATTGTTTTGACTTTCGAATTTTTATTATTTATGACAATATTCGTCGGTAGTAATTATGTACATATATCATTTAGAACATATTCAAGTTGTTGTCAAAAAATATAGATTTTAAGAAAAACTTGAATAAAGGAAACTTGTTTTGTAGAAAAACCCTTTTTTTAAGACACGTGATGAAACAATAATACTTTTAACATTTGAACTTAAATAACTATAGATGCAGATCTGCCATTTTCAATTTCCGCAGCAGTATCAATATTTTTCTTAGCCCATTCTCGGTGGTAACCACTAAACTTAGACATTTACAATTTCACATTTTGCCTATTGTGTAAATAGAGAAAGTCTTAATATAAATTGGACTGGAAATTTCTGGTTTCCCAAAAATTATTTTTATTTCAAAAACTTCTAAAAAACCAAAAATAAAAATAAAGATTTTCCAAAATTCTTCACCAATTTACTTACACTTTATATACACTTTATAAATTTCAAGTCACTTAAATGAACCCTTAAAAACCTCCAAAAAAATTGTGAGAATATTAAATTTTTTCGATATTTAATTCTTCCATGCGAACGTGTAGGTACTAGAATTATAACCTTTTTGACGCATAAATTTGAAGTTTCTTAAAAGGACTTTTAATAGGATCAAAATCAAAAACTGAATGAAAATTTTGAAGGTGAAAAAACAACACGAAAAAGAAATTTTAGGAAAAAAAATTTTAATCTCAAATTCAATATTAATATTAAGTTTATTAAAATTCAACATCAATTTAATTCTAGGGTTTTCTGGTCTTGAACGAACGATCAACAGTTTTGTGCAATAAAATGCCAATAAATATAATCTACTTGTGCCCTTGTCCTTTGGTCAATAATCAAACCCATTTTTTAAACATCTTCGAAAAATAAATCTTTAAGTGAACGGGACATTATATAGTGAATAGGTATCATCCTTCAATTAGAATATGAAAAAACAATGTAAATTGAAAATTGATCGATTTGAAACTTACTTTGTATAGATGTATTAAGTTACTTTGGCTACCCTTCTTGCCATCAAATAATCATTTATACTTTTCAACCCTTAAAATTTTAATAGGACCTTTATCATAAGCCCTCACACACACCTTTTCATGTTTATACTAACTTTTCAAAACTAAATTATTCACCAATGTAAATTTTCGGTCCAGAGGACTAACCTTCAAACCGTACTTTAAATTCGATTAGACAGCAAAATATCCAAAACTATATTTTCCCTCCAATTGTCATGGAAACTCCAAGGAACTTTATTCCACCACCATTATAACACTGCGATACCCATCGACTACACAAATTTCGAAATCCATAAGATAAAACTAAAACTTCCAAAAATACCATCACACATTACTTTATCACTCCATTCCGAGCTCGGTATACTAATCCTTTGTGAATATATAGCAGCTCTTTCGCTCCCTTGTAAAAGCATTATCTTCTTATAATATAAGAAGACGGACCCAGCCTTGGCAAAATGATCGCAATTAAATAACCGAAACCACACAAATTTGCAATCTCCTTTCGTTGGATTAGCATGCCTCTGCACTTCAGTCTTCTGTGTAGTGTATGACAAAGTTGCCTTTGATAGTATATTTTTTATGGAAGGAACTTTTGTTCATGATGCAACGAAGCTATTTGCTCCAGAGACTTGGATGACACAAAAATTGGAGTCTGAGTGCGAGAAATCCCTTAAGTGACTGAAACCACACAAAGCAATGGCATTCCAATATAACATAAGTGAAATGTCCTTATGGAAGTGCAATAGTTGTTAGATATTTCTAATGCTGCGTGACTTTCATCTTGCTGCAGGACACCCACGCACACTATGTCTATATAATCGCTGCACCACATATGACAGAATTACTTCCTTCTCTGTGTGTCGGTTCCACTAACTGGGATATAGGACTTTTGGTCCCTTTTATATTCGATATGCTTTGCTGGTGCCTTCCCAAAATCACCATCGCGCTACAATTTGCTATGATGAGTACCAGCAGTTGCGGGCCTAGCGTCCGTGTTCGTGTTCGTGTTCGTGTCCGTCGTCGTCCTTGGGATTTACACACATCTGGAAAGTTTTCAGTTGGGTTAGTTTTGGAATTGCATCAATGAAAATATCTCTACGAAATAAAACAGTTTGCCAGAGAACCGGGCATAGCTTTTGTTGTGATGCTTGCTCTTGCTGTAACTAGTTATGCACCAGTTAATTTAGACGATTTCGGACAGTAGGTGTACTTACTCTAGAAGTACAAAGCCATGCAAGCGAGTAAAATATGAATGAGAAAGCACATCCCTCGCATAATGCAATTAGGAATGCAGCAGTTTTCGCTTTAAATGAAAAATCAATAACTTGACTCAAAGATATTAGCCCCGAACACTCAGTGTCGGTGATGGGTGATGGCTTAAGCATAACAGATAGCGTTGGCATTGGAATAAAAACAGAAGCGTTGCAGCGCCTTTAGCTTTGATTTGATATAAACTATCCTAATGGACAACCAAGCCAACGAAAGGATGTTAAATTACAAAAAAAAAATATTGATAACAATGGCGGATGCAGCTTTTTGTATTGGTTTTTGACTTACTTCAGTTGGAGGTAATCAGAATAATAATAACAAAAAAAAGATAGCTTATCTGAAGTCAAAAAATCGGGACTTAGCTCAATTAACTAGGTAGGACATTCTTGCTCCTATTTGGGATGAAATTTTTTTTTTAGTCAGAGTAAAAACAAATCTCTTTCATTTACTATAGGAACGGGAACTGATAGGTTTTTTCGATTTCTGTAAAAAATATTAATAACTGAGAAGCAAATCAATGCAAAAAAATAATATGCCGAATATGCACTACTTAATATTGATAAAAAACTAGGTAAAATTAACCACACTTTTTGAACTTTTTTTTGAAAAATTTCAAAAATTGTTTTTAAAATCTGTATATGCAACATCAATTAAATTTTTTCAAATCTTTAGTGCAAATGAAACTAGTCAAAATTGGTCTATAGTCAATAATGAGGAAATGAAGAATCCAACAATCAATAATTCTTAAGTTGAAATTGTATTGTATTTTAGTTCAGCCACAAATTTTTGAGAAGTTTTCGAAATATTTAAGATTTTTTTTACGGTTTTTTTAAATTTACATAATAGAGTAGATACAGTTATTTTTCATCTGATATTAATATTTATTAAAAACATTTGAAGAAGAACTTTGTCTGTTGTCGAAAGGCGATTCAGAAATTGGTGGAAAATATTGAGCTGTCGCGACAAGTAAGCGATGTGATAAAATAAAACCCGTGCACGTCGCTCAAGAACAACTGAGAATATTGCTGCTGTAGCCCAAAGTGTTGAAGAAAACACAGGTTTGCCCATTCCTCGTCGTTCTTTGGAATTGGGCATTCCACAAATGTCATTACACCGTATTTTGCAAAAGACTTAGGTCTTAAAGTTCAGTTAACACAAGAGCTCAAGCCGGCTGATCATCAACAACGTTTCCTTTCAACAAGATGGCCCTACGTGGCTCACAAGCAACGAAACCATCGATCTTTTTCGGGAAAAGTTTCCGGGCCGTATTTTCTCTCAAAGAGGCGATCAAAATTGGCCACCGAGGTATTGTGACTTAGCACCTTGCGGCTTCTTGTTTTGGAAAGAAAAGGTCTACGCCAATAGCCCAGCATCTATTCAAGACCTCAAAGATGGATTTCATGAAGCTATTGAAGGCATACAGCCGCCACTTTGCGAAAAAGAAAATTGCTGTCTAACCGTGCCCGTGGCGCTCAATTGGCGGATGTTGTTTTCCATTATTAATGGCATACTTTCCTCTTTATATTTAATTCCGATCTTTTGTCTCAAAAAATGGCATTTATCTTTATATATCAAAATAACACCTCTACTTGAAAACCCTATATAACTGCATGTTGGTTTATCTCTAAGTAATAGCGGATTAGGTGATCAAAGTGGTGGCGGTTTATTTAGCATACCTGTGTCGACAATAGTTCATTGGTCATAATTATTGCCCAAGTACTGTGTGTACACCAAAGTTTTAACTTCATTATAGCTTCAAAATAAAAGTCTATGGTTCAAAGCTCATGAATAAACTAAAGACTAAGCCCCACAAATAAGGTGATTGCTGTGAAACATAATGGACTCTATTCCATATCGTTGAACATTAAAATTTTTATTGTAACATTTAAAACTTTAAAAAATATAAAAATCTTTAAAAAAAAATTCCAGTTCTGATCAAGTTTTCATTGGTATTGCCATCACAAACAGAATATATGTCCTTGTCCACCTCCATGTCAGTTTCTACAAGTTGTAATATTTCACTCAAGCCCATAAAAAATGCATGAGGTCATCGTCAATTTTTTCTTCTTCCTTTTTTTTGGGGGGGCAAGACTATCATAAATGAATGAATCGGGAATATTACTAAAGGTTGAACTTTTGATGAGTTCCCCAGTGTGGGAGTAGGTATATGTCGTATACTGGGTTGATACTGTATGTAAAGTTAATGGTTAAGGTAACAAAAGTTCCAAGTGCTGAGTACCAAAAATCCCAATCCAATTTTTCCTCTACATGTCCCTATAGAGTTAAAAAGACCATGGTGACGATATGGTGATGATGGTGATGACGCCGACTACAAAGATGAATCTGGTATAAATCCCTTTGAGAAATTTCATATTATACGTATATAACCTACAAAGGAACAAAATGTGAAACGAAGTATATCGAATATATAAGAGCGCGTGCGTCGATACACATCGTCACATCAGAGATGTGCTGAAATAATTTTGCAAAAGTTTTAAGCTCAATTTAATATAATTCGATATTCATGGAATAACTTTTATACTATGACATCATCCATCAGTACCTACCTCTACCTGTACATTCTTATTAAAAGGACACAGAAATCCGTCTTGTACATTATTTTTGGTTTTCAAATTAAATTTATTTACCGAATAGTCTTTGAAAACTGTAAAGTGAATATTTTTAAAATCATATTTATCTTATCATTTTTATCGAGGCTACATTTGATAGATCCACGAATGCCACGTTATGCATAATGGAAGGTTGACATAGGAATTTGAAATCCATAAAGTGGGGTAAGGCAGGGTTGTATGCTTTGAATCATTGATGTCCATCAAATGACATTAAGAGTGGAGAGAAAAGCTGAAATCGTCGTCGAGTTAAAAATTAATTCGGCAAAAACAAAAAGGATCAGTCTTGGAACTTTCTCATCTGCTTAGAGATGGTAGAAAATTTTCAATATTTTGAAAGTATTGTCTCTACTGACGGAGGAACTGAACTATAGATATTAACAGCCGACTCGGGAAAGCGAAGGTTGCGTTTGGTTCGCTGTTAAAAATATGGAGAAACAATTATTGAAGACCACTCCAATCCGTGCTTCTTTACGTTGCGCAGTTGGAAAGTCCCATCTGCTGTTAGTAGAACGATTGTAAATAGATGTCAGCACAACATCTTGGGGATTTTCTGGCCAAATCGAATTTCAAATGATGAACTTCATGCGAGAACACGGCAGGAACCCATTTACTCTATCATACGAAGATGATGTGGCAGTGGATTGGTCCTATACGCTTCGAAAGGGTAACGAATGCATTGTGAGCCAAGCGATAGAATGGAACCCTTTCAATCGTACAAGCAGACAACCAGGCCAAAATAGAAGCATGTTAAAACTACAATATGTTACTATAAAATGCCGAAATATAAAAACTGTAGAATTCAGTTCTTTTATGCGGAACACGTATTTGGTTTTCGAAATAAATTTCCTTTGAACCAGCGAAGAGCGCAAGAAACTTTTAATCGAAATAATATTTTTAGTGGAATAAGAGAGTTGCGTAAGAAACTAATTTCTTCAAACCTACAAAGCCACTTTTACCAATTTTCTTAAATAAACTCAAAGTCTTTTCAGTACATTCTACAATAGAATCCGAAACAACGAAACACAGAGAAAAAAAAAATAAAAATTCTGAAAACCTGAAATTAATTAAATTTCAAAAGCTAAATACACATTCCAAAACTCAATGCCATAATTTATAATGCGACAATAATTTACATGTTTTCGAAATTGAGGCATAAAATGGGCGTCCATACAAAATACCTTTCTTTTGAAATTCTTATCTTAATATATTTGATATCTTTAAATTCTGCACTATTATTATACATCTAGTTCTAATTTGAATTATTATTGAATATTGAATATTTTGAATGGACAAACGAATTCCAGAGCTACAAGTGTAGACTCTTTTGAAGATACTTTTACAATACATCTTCATTCCTATTACGGAATTGGAAATTGTTGGGTTTATAGTTATTCTTAAACTCAAAATGCATCCCTTGTTGGCAAAACAATTTGCAGAAAATCAAAATCAATATCAGTATAAATAAATATTGAATGAAGAATTGATTCGGAAAGTTGATGTATTATTTTTGTTTTCATTTTACTTATATACGTTTTTCCTTACTCTTCAATAAGACAGACTTTTTCCTAGAACTTAGGTATAATTGATGTTAAAATTCAAATCTCCCTTAACAACATTGATTGGGTGCTGTGATTTTAACTTTGTGAGTATATTTCTCTATTATTCTAGGATTCTCAATCTTGATTCTTAAGATTGAAATGGAAAGGCAGATTTTGAAGAAATTCTATAAGCAAAAACGGTCAAGTTCTTTCTTCAGAACAAACATTTGTATAGGTACAATGTTCATGTACATTTAGGTAATAGGGGGATTTATAATGACTCAATCCCAGTATTTTGGACTGACGGTAGTTTGAGCTTCAGAAAATTTATAGAACATGTTCTGAAGCAATATGCAATATGGATAGAGAAAACATGGAATCACTCAATGTTCGTTCATCTCATCAACATCTCATGTTTGCTGGGGTTGAGGGGTGTTTGTTCGTTAACTGCTATGCCTAATAAACGGTTTGAACTTAACCAAAGGCCCTAACAAACCAAGCAGTTCCAAACGTATGAACGGTACTATCATTGGGTACGTTCAGGTGAATTAAGGGACTGCAAATGCTGTCAACTGCATTCTTGAACGCCATTTTTGCTTAAGGCGGCTACTTATTTTTTTTACACAAACTTATTGTTATTTTGACACAAACTATCAGCTGATACACTTATTTGCAATGAAGGGAGATTTTTCTTCCCTTACTTTCCAGTCAAAAGTCACCTGCATTTGCAGGAAATTTTTTGACAGCTGGCCAATCAGAGAGAAGAAATTGCCTTTGCCTTGCAGTCCCTTCGTCGACCGAACTCACCCATTGACCGATCAGAAATGGTAGTGTCAGAGCCACACAGATTCCTGGGGCTAACGCAAAGTAAAGCAAAATGTTGAACGAAATGTGTGAGTGGCAAGATGGAACGTTAGAAAAATGACCCCAACTTGTGAGCTGGAAGAAGCGATGGGACAAGGGATAAACAGACATCTTTGCCTCCAAGAAGCAAAGTGAACGAAACACTTGAAACAGGGCCCGGGTTTAAAAACTGCTCATAGTAGAAACGGAATTATTTTACCAAAATGTTTGTACAAAAAAAAAACTTTCACAACAATCTTGAGAACATCCTGAAGGATCAGTGGATATTTAAATATTGACTTGTTGCTAAATCTACGAAAAAATGGTTTTCATAATTTAGGTGAAAAAGCTAGTATCGGAGCAGTTTACAGAAATTCCAAGACCTAAGCCCAGCTTCAAGCCAAGAGCAAATAAACCGTGTATCAATAGCTGGCTGCTGCTCACTACATCCGCTGCTTCTGATAAATACCAAGCTATTCAGGAACTGCGTCATGCACCACACAGAGAAGGAAAGATCAACAAATTAATCACTAAGATTCGTTAACAACGTTCCAGGCCAACGCATTGCCAATGATGAGAAAATTTTTCAAAGATGGCAACAGTATTGGAAAGAAATTTTAAATTAATATCTACATAGCTTTACGTACTTTCCAACAGTTACATCGAAGAAGTCACTGACATCACAGTCAAAATTGTTAGTTCTGTGGTGAAAAACTACAAAAAGGGAAAAAAGATTGAGCTGGACGAGATGCCTCGGAGTTCTGGAAAATGATGCGAGACTTGAGTCTAGATGGCTCATAGATTTATTTGCCGTAACCAAATGACTAGACGGTGCAGGGAAAATATCTTCTCTCAATCTACAAGGTTAAAACTGACACACGAAATTGTGAAAGCTACCGTTCAATTCAGCTGAGGCTACACACCTTGAAGATCGTTGATCAGTATCTGCTGTACGGCTATCTGATAACTAGTGCGGTTTTGTTTTGGCTAAATCAACCACATAAATATCGAAGTTCCTCAAGTGAGTGCATTAGTTGTTTTTGAAAAAACATTCCACAGACAACCACGAGATCTGATATAGGTTGCACTTTCGGCTTGCGTACATCTAGTCCGTCATCGTCATCGGCCAAAGTATGATCGGCCGTTGTCGGCTGAACTAGGCCCATCGAACCAAGCGTCCGATGGCGTCCGTTGATAAGCGATCAACCGGCATATCCCAACATGTTTGGAATTTTCGTCAGTTGTCCGTGACTCGTGATAAAGTTCCTTTCATCACAGTCAGACTCCAGACCGTCACCGCCCGAGATCGGAAGGAGTGTATGTAGACGAACGTCCGAGACAGTCGTCCAAATAGCTTCGGCCTGATATCAACTGATTATTAGGCTTTAGAGTACGCGAACCGTTTGACAACGACGAGTTGCGGAAGTCTACGTGCGGATGATCATGAACTGCAAAGAGTTCCCAATTAAAGTAGGTGTGCACCCGGGAACCGTTTTAAGCCCTTAGCTATTTATTAAAGTTTTTAACTTTCTGGCTCAGCATGAAATAAAGGACCCTTCACTATGGAGTCATCATAATTGAAGATCTTACATTCATGCAACGAGAACCTGTTGTATGGGTAGATCTTCTGAAGAGAAATGGATACTGATTTAGGGCAGAAAAACCAAAAACCCTCGCTGCTCTTTTTCTGAACTTCACAGTCCAATCCTCAAGTGTATAATGTTTAGAAATCTTGGATCTGTGATAAACAGTCAGGGGTTTTGTGAAGCTGGATGAAATGGCAGTAAAGCTCTATCTTCTGTGGTCGAACTGGTGTGGTCCCCTTAGCTAAAAGTAAAGCTCTTCCCGACAGTTTTTCATCCAACACTTTGTATTGAGTTCACAGTGTTAAACAATCTACAAGACGTTTTAGAGTAAATTGACGGAAGCAGAAAAGAATCGTTTTTTTTTTTTTGTAGAAACAAAATCGAAATAAAAAGTTATTATAGCGCTTTACATTTTTTCTTGTTCTGGTCCAGAGCCCAATCAGCGCTCATTTTTATTTAAAACATGTTTTTATCTCTATAATAATTCCTAAATACACCTCGTTTTTTTTTTTTGAACAAAAAATGCATTAATAGCTTTTATAACGAACTTACAGCAAACTTTTATTTAACAATTTGTATCTTCATTTTTTATATTCCCACCCTATGGTCATGAATACTTTCACTTTTTTTTTTAACTCTTAGGATTTAACTTCACTTTATTCTTGTTCAAGGATTCGTTCGAGTTAAGTTCTACTTTTGTGCAGTGAAAGAATTTTCAACCATAACGGCTTTGTTGGAAATTTAAATTAAGATTATTCAACGTCGTTGGCTAACATTGCATGATATCTCTCCTCTTGGCTTTTTTTTCGGGTTATCTTCGTGGTAGGAAGACTTACAATTATTTTTTTTTTGTGCAGATTTTTTTGTATTCTGTTGCAGATATTTCTAATCCTTGGTTTTTCCTTTTTTTTTTTGAGTGGCTGATGCAATTGTAGGACAGGAAAAAAAATATGCATATTAGAATGCTTACTTTTCAACGAAAATGCTTATCTTCATCATCCTCTTCTTTACGGTGCTATAACTTGCAGGTATTTTAAGGAATACAACAAAAAAAAATAAGCTTAAGGATTACCTAACTTTCACCATATACATAAGCCGGCACAGGATGCTACGGATCTGTCTGCAGATTGAAATTGTGTTTTTGTTTTATTTTTTTTTCTGCTTTAAAATTTCATATTGTTATTTTTTTTATTTTAATGAACGCTAATACTACCTACATGTACTTGCTAGTTTTTTTTAATGATGTTCTTAGTAATTGTTATTCCTTTCACTGTTCGATTTACAGTTCAGAATTTAGAAGGATTAAGCAAAAGTTCCTGTGCAACAAAAAAAATGTAAACGAATTGAACTCAAACATTATTTTCCTGGTAGACATAATTAATGGTCCAGGTACCTACTCAATTTGTTGATGCAAAATAATCTCTTACAATTCTTCCCAATTTTGCTATTTTCCACTTTAATTTAGTCGCTTATTCTTAGTAAGAAATTAATAATTATACTCTATAATAATTATATTGCTTGATAGAGTCAGATATAAATTTTGTAATATGAAGAACATAATTATACCTGAGTTAAGTTACTAGGTGTAATTTTCAAGAAAAAAAAACAATGGCAACACTTTGATGTGATGTTACAACTTATATTGAAACCTTAACCCAATTCATCAATTCAATTTATAGATCGAGTTGTTTTCATAAAGAGTTTTTGAAAATTTCATGTTCAAAGTTAAATTTTGGAAAAAAAACTATTTTTTTAGATTTTTTTGGAAAAAAAATTGAAAAATTTTCGATGATTTAATAAAATTTCCAATCAATTTTAGAAAAAGCATTTCTTAATCTATCTATTAAAAAGTCTATGTTAAGGAGACCGAGGCGTGCTTTCGAAAGTATCGTTTTGGTATTTTGGCCAGACCTACGGACAAACTTGGTTTTATGATAAAGTTCTTTGGAATGAACAAAAACCAAAAAAAAACAAATACCAGAATATCATGAGAGAAAACTATGAAAAGTATAAAATCTTTTATTTGATTTGATTTCACAAAAAAGATCTATCGGGAAAATACGGTATTTTATTTTTTTATTTTCAAAAAATCTTTAGAGCGGTTTTTTCAAAAACAAATTTTTTTAAGATATTCAGTTTTCAAAAAAAAAATTGGTAAGACACCAAAAAACTATTGCATTGTTGCAATAATATAGAATTCTTTCAAAACCCTAAATACATATATAAAATATATAGCGATTTCTGTATAGCTAGATCCAAAGATAATAAAAGTGTCATGTTCTGAATTTTGTCCAGGGACAAATTATGCAATTATCTCAATAATTCATGCTCAAGTAGAGAATTGCAGCAAAAAATAAATTGTTTACTAAATTCTACTAAAGTACTATTATGTTTTTAGAAAAAAATTAAATTGACAAATTCTGCCTTACTTTTATACTTTGGAAGCTTTCTTTGTGATAGAAAATTTTAAGGATGTTGAAAAGTGAAAATGGAAAATTTGTAAGAAAATAATTCTTCAAAGAAAAATTATGAAGGCAGAATTTTGAAAAACAAAATTTAACATACATAAGTAGAATTTCGACTCAATCCCGTTGTTCAAATTTTTCAAAATTTTAATGCCATAGCTTGTTTAAAGTTTAAGTCTTCAATACATTTTTTCAAACAAGTTATTTCATGAAGATAATTTTTTTTATTCAAACTGATTATTTTTTCCAAACTTGACATTATTTGTTTTCAATTTTCGAACACTGGATTCAAATAAACGTAACACATTTACCAATTAGATTGGAGGATTTTTTAATAATTCAATAAGATATAAAAAATTACGTATACGCCCGAGTGGACGAAATATTGAATTAAAATTTTCGAGACCCATACCATGTAGTATTATGGAGCTAAGCTAATTCCATTTACGTATATTAGTTGTTTATTCAAAAATAAAATAATTGAGCTATAAACTTAAATCCATGCGACACACTGCCAACAACCAGTTTATTGGTGACCACAGTCAACAAGCGGTGATTAATATTAGCAGCTGGCTGCTAATGAATGAGAAAATGCATAAAAACTTTAAAAACATGCAATTAAAAAAAAATTCAAGTTTTGAAACGTATTTTATATCCGGGCCTAGGTTTTTTCTATTTACAAATTTTTCATGCGACTATAGGGCAAGTTTTGGATTCATGCAAAAAATCGAACCACAGCCTAAACTACTGAAGCGATTTTCTTCAAACTTTGGACATAAGGTTTTGGGGAGATTGCCTAGAGAGGAAATTGAAATGTTTTTTTTAGCTCCAAAAATAACGGTACCTATCATAGTACCGTTTAGACAAAACATTTTTATCCCGAAAACGGCTCAAACGATTTTGATGAAATTTTTTAAATCGGGTTTTTCAAGTAGGTAACCTTAATAATTTAATCGAAAAATATTTTTGAAAAAAAAACTTATTAACGGTACTTGCCATAGAAGCGGATTTTCGGTTTTCGAATTTCTCGTAAACTGTTAGACGGATTTTGATGAAAATTTTTCCTAAGTAGGTCCTTTATAATCTTAATAACATTGCGTATCGAAATTTTCAAAAAAATATTGAAAAAAAAAATCTAAATTTTTTTTGAAAACTCAATATGTACCTATGTACAGTGAAATCTCCCTTAACGGACACCTCCCTTAGGCGGACACCTCCCTTAGACGGACAAATTTTTTTGTACGGAAATTGCTCCATATAAGCTTCATTGTTTTCAGTTTCTCTTAGATGGACACTCCCTTGGGCGGACAAAAATTTCTGCACCATGGCTGTCCGCCCAAGGGAGATTTCACTGTACATATTTTGAAAACTAATAAATATTTTTTTATAATTTCGTTTTAAGTGTATGTTATAAAATTCTAAAAATGTTATGCATAGGTATATAAAAAAATATTTTTTGAATTTTTTTTTTTTTCAAAATTCATATTTTTATGCTTATCAATTCAAATAATGAATTTCAGGGTTTTTACTTGTGACTATAATAGCAACAGAAAGTATGATTCTTTTAAAATAAATTTGTTTTTATACTCAGACTTTAAAACCAAGATGTCATTGCACATAGAAGCAAGTACGTGGGACCCATACTTGCTTACTTATTTCTTATTTCCAGACTTGCACTCCCACCTTCGTATTATTAAAGTGTACAATTTTCAAGAAAAAAAGTCTGCTAAGCTAAATTGCGTTGCAATTTCATTTCTCGAAAGAGGATAATTATGCGGATGACTTCAGAACGATTTACTTAAAATTGCAGTAAGAATTTGTATTAGAAAAAAAAAATATATTATTTTTGTTGTATGGTGACTTTCAATTTCATTTCTGCGTCTAGAATAAAAATAAAAACTTGGCAAGAAAATTCCCTATGTCTGAACTTTAGGGTGGGGTGAGTCATAATTTTTAAATTACACAGTTATGTACATATCGTACATTTCAAACTTTATCTAAACACACACAAACACGACACAGTAAGTCTGATTTAAGTTTTTTTTTTTTTTAAAGAATGCAAATGTTGCGTGTTATTAAAAAAAATTCACATTGTTCTTGCTTGCCCAGCAACTAAGCTGTGTCTGACATCCGTTTCAAATACTAAATTTCATATAAGTTTATAAACAACACCATAGGTTGGTACGGCCTAATAATTTCGTATAAAAATAGTCTAGAATTTCTATAGTTAGAAAGAATTATTCATAATGATCACGCGACAAAATGAAAATGAATTTAAATTCACGAGACTATTTAGAGTTCATTTACAATTCGGGGATTTGCTATTGCATGTCAACTGTTGTAAGGTCCAATTGTTTTTCGGTTAATCAGACATTCGTCCTTTTTGTGTTTAAGCATAATTCAACACAATATCCCACATGTCAAAAAAAAAAACTAACATTGACAACAACAACTTCAAAGTAAAAGACCTAAATAAACACCCTATACCTACTTATTACTAGGAAACATGAAGATAACGGTGCTGTCATTATTGTTAACTATCAATTCGGTTGGGTTCTTTAACAAACAGACAACAACAAAAAAAAACGAGGGAATTATTTGTCATGGAATCAAATTTTGAATTTTGTCTGTATAATTTTTGGGACAATTTTCGTTTGATGCCAAGAGATGGAGGTGGTGATAAGCTTTATTACTTTTGTCATGATTTTTTGTTGGTCTTGTAATAAATTCGACAAACATTGGAAGGAATGTTTGTTTATGCATTTTGACACAAACACCATGTTTTATCACTTAGTCTCTGATTTTCAGAAATGATGAATGGACAATGGACATGCATAAAATAAGCGGTACTCACAAGTTCACCGTAAAAAATTACAGTATTGACCCATTTTCTTATGCACAGAACGGATTCAAGTTAAATATAATAAATGAGTTTAGAATTTGTATGTTTATTTATTACCAACTACTTGGGCTTTGTTATTGAAATGTTAGGATTTGCAAAGAATTTTTCTTATCAAAATCATTAATATAATTTTTTGAAATTTTTAGCAATTAATACGATATAAAAATGCTGTTAGTTCTCAAAAATATATTTTTTTTTAATTATACGAAGGAGTAGATAATACATATTAAATAAACTGGCAATAAAATTAGAAAATTCATTATGTCATTCCTAAATGTAATTCCTAATGTTTAAGCAATTTTATCAATTGTGATCAAACCATTTTGATTTCTGTAAAAGTCAAATAATCTGAAAACGGTTCAACGGAATGTATGGGAACTAGGGGTGACATGAAGGTTTGGTAGAATGGTGTTTAATTACCATTTGGTTGTTCCGACAAAAAAAGTTTGAGATTTTTTTTTGACATAAATTATTGTTTTTGACACATTTTTTTAACAACTTTTTTCAATAATTTTTTACCATGAACCTTTGTTCTACGTTTTATTTTAAGACCAATTTTATTCTTGCAATTCAACAAAAGTTTTTTACTTGGGTGTTGCCGAAAATTTGTTTTGACAGAACTTTTTTCACGATTTTTTGGAATTAAAAAAAAATAGTTCCAAGTTTGAAACAAAAATGTTTTTTGGTCATTTTTTTCGAAAAAAACCACAATTTATTTTTTGACTAGTTTTTACTTCGAGATCCGAAAACATTTCCACTTGGTTTTTTTTTTTTTTTTTTTTGACAAATTTAAATTTTCGACCAAATTTATTTTGAGAATGAAAAATTATGCACAAAATTTTGTTTATGTAGCATCATGGATTTTTTGAAATACTAAAATATGGCAGGGGATAGAAAAATGAAATACGATCGTCCGTTCAGAAATTTACAAGCTATAATTTTCAAAAATTAAGGCTATTCATTAAAAACTACATAAGTAGTTACTAGAACGCGAGAAAATTTTTTAAGTAATTTTTTCTTTTAAAAATGTTGAATGAAAATAAATATTTTTTTTTTCAACCGATCAGGAGGCTAGAAAATCTATTTTTGCTCTAATTGGTAACATCTCTCTCTTCATTTTAATGAACAGAAGGAATTGTATGGTCTTCCGTTTCAAAGATAACGATAAAAAAAAAACGGAAAAAAAGGATCTTATGCTAAATCAACTCAAAATTGGTGTTTCCGCATTGTTTTTGAAACTTGAAATGAGGTTTAAAAATTAATTTTTGCTTGTTAAAATATTAATATTTTTTTATGCGAAAATTCTATAAAAGTAAATAAAACTGATTTAACAATAAACTATTAAAAAGATTCAACGGATGATTGTGTAAAGGAAACATATCATATAAAATTACCCTTATACCAGATGGCATTAAAATAATATAACCTCAACATTAAAAAGGATATTTAGGATACTTTGGGGACAATATTGCAAAGCACCTACTCAAATTTCCCAATAAAACCATCTGGACTTAAAATTATGGTAGCTATACTAACTAACCTTTGTCCGAGAAAGAAATAAAGAGCAAATTTGTATTTACATTGTACATGTACTCGAAAGTACCTTCAATGAAAACAGAGGAAATCATATTTTTATGATCCTGCATTGTTGTCGTATTTTATTCTTTTGTTGTTGCATGTTTGCAGTTTATATATTCTATATAATATACACACTGCATAAAATGAACTATTTTTTACAATGCAATTTAAACAACAAACTTTGTACTTCGGTCTCTACGACTAAACTGCTAACCACACATTTGATAAACTCGTACACTTTATCTAGATATAGTTTTTGAGTGAGTGGTGGAGTTTTCACCAAATATTTGCTTTTTTATTATACTAACGGATAAAAACCGAATAAACTTCGGACGATAAATGAAAAAAAAATTGCTTCATACTTAACAGAGGACCTGATCAGATGTTGCTTGGATTCACATTTTCAGGACCGGATTTGAAAGATTTTGTTAAAAGTTCTTACAATTTTTGCAATTTACGTTTTTTTTTTTTTAATAATTTCGCGTTACATTTTCAATCTATTCGCGAAATTCATTTAACAATTTCTTGTCCAGTTTGTTTAAGATTCATTTGTTCAATACTGCGGCCATATTTTTTTTCTCGACAAAAATAACGCTTTGCTAAAGTGGCTTAGTGAAAACTGCAAAATTTAAAAAAAAATACCCTGCTGAAAAAGTCAATTTTAAAATGGTATTGCGTGACTAACTTGATTAAGATTTGGGGAAAAAAAAATATTTTGAAACTTTTACAAACTTATGTATTTTTTTTTTGCGAATATCCCACTTATGAAATATGAGACAGCTGAAAATAAAAATATTTTAAAGCATATCGAAATTAAGACCATGCGAATATCCCACAAACAAATTATGTGCTTATTAATTTCAATAAACTTGAAAAATCTTTAGCGATTGATTAAAAATATGTATAATGCATTTAATAATAATAAATCTGCAATTTTAAAATCCCACTTTTTTGTTTGTTGCGAATATCCCACATATGTATGAGATTTGAGACAGATGTGCAAAAAAATATTTTAAAGCTTTTCGGAAAGCCTACCACTTCGTGACCAAATATTGTTTTTTTTTGCGAATATCCCACAAACAAATGAGATGAATTTGAAAAACTGATTGCGAATACATTATGTTATCATAAAATATTTATCATTTAATTCATGTAAATGGCTTACTTTTCTTTGCTTATTGCGAATATCCCACTTATGAAATTTGATATGGAGAATAAACATATGGTTGTAATGACCTCGAAAAACTTTACTAACAAAATAAGATTTATTATTCATTTTTGAATATCCTAAATAAAAACGAATATCCCACTAGCATAAGAATATAAAACATGGGTGCGAATATCCCACATACAGCATGCTTTTGTTGCATAAATTGATAGACTTAGATCGTTGGGCCCTAAATTTGAACTCGCTTAGTTATTTGAATCATTTGGTCCTGACTGATTTACTAAAAACGGTACGAAGCCCATAGACGTTGCATTGTGTGGGGCATTGGAGGTGCTCCTGATGCTAGAACCAGGATAACAATACATTGCATCGCTTCAAAGTTTGTGATCATTAAAAATATTTTCCTTTACCTTTTACATACCTTACACAATTCTTGAGTTCTATGATTTTGTGTTTGTGTTTCTTGCGTTTGTTCGTTGGTCCTTATTCTGTGCAGGGAAATTGGCAACTGCTATACAACAGAGAAAAAAAAAAAACATTATAAAATAACGAACGTTAAATTCCCTTTTCCTTCGCTAGAGAATAGCCCAAGGAAGAATTCTCCACATAACACCCCTACTTTATTATTTTTTTATATAGTAAACGTCCTCCACTCTCTCTCTCACACACACAAACCCCACACCCACTTATCCATTCATCGCCTTAAGTTCTTTTTGTATACAAAAACACATACATACACACATACGAGTATATCTGCTAAGTGTGTTGTGTGCTTATAACGTTCAGCTTTGCAGCCTTGTGTGTTTACTCTGAATAAGATTTAGGATAAGGAACCTAGTCCAACAGAACTGAAGAGGTCCTGCTGATGTTTCTGTGCATGCTCTTGTCCTGCTGGAAGCTTTTATATTATTATTGTTGTTGTTTTTGTTGTTGTTGTTTTTGTTACATCGTTGAGATGAGAAGTTGTCGTAGTGGCGATATAAAGTGAACAATATGTTTGCAAAGGACTCATCTATTTGACAATTAATAATGAAATCACCTGTGACACATGGACAGGGACATTCCTTGTCTATCTTATAAGATACATATATGTATCTACTTCTCATTCCTTTTATATAAAATAGCGGCAACAGCAGGACACTATAGAAATGTGGGTGTTATGTTTGCATCCACATATGTATCACAGAGTTTTCCTCTATAGTGATGGTTGCTTTATTTATTATTGTTGTTGTTCTTCTTATTGTTAATGCTGTTTTATTCTTTTTAGAGGCATTTTGCACTTTCACACAATACATATCAGCATGTGTGTATTATGAAGAATCAAATTATATCTACATCCATATATATATATATGCATAAGAAAACATAATATTATTAGGTAGACACATTTCAAGATGAAAATATGTATATATACGTAGGTACGATTTCTAAATCATTTCAGAACAATAGAAAAAGGATTTATTAGATTTTAATAGACATATTGAATATTCAATTAGATGAGATAAAGAAGGACCTAGGTAGGTATATACATATTGTATATGGTTTATTGAAACTAGATAAAGTTAATTAAATATCTCATAAATCATGGACATACTTCTACATACATATATTTGTGCAAGAATTCAATTAGGCGGAAGACGCAAATTCACTGGATTGTGTTTTATGTTTTAATAACTTATAAGTGGGTGTATCTATACCTATAAAGATATGTGTGAGATTTTGAATATTTATTTATAAGTTATGCTTGTTCCTATGTGTAAAGGAATGCCTGTTTTTGTTACGCAATATCAAATTATTTTACAAAACAAAGAATTATAATTAACCTATGATAAGAATTATTTTTACCTTTTACTCATATCGGTCAACAAAAGTTTTTCACATTTATTACTTAAATAATAGAAACCTGTGTAATACCAAAGTGTTTCTAACTTATTAACCATAAGAATCCTTAGTTCATGCAGTTCAATTTTTCCAAGGACGGATTCATATACATTTTGGTAATGTGCCGTAGTGCCCTAGTTCAGTAAAATAAAACTTTCCCTTGAAAAATATTTCTGAACACATATTTTAGCTAATTTTCCATATTAAAATTTTTTCACAAGTTGTAAGAGTTTAGAGTAAAAATTCATCAAAAATTAGCCAAATTCGCTTAGAGGAAGACTTTAAGAATTAAAGTTCGGATCAATGCTTTGGTCTGCTTTGATTACAAAAAATAAAATAATGACATTTCATTCACTGTGTGCCTAAAAAATTACATCTAAACTTAGCATTTTGAAAAATAGGTTATTGGGTTGTTTGTTTTCCTGCTTTATGTTCTTAGGGTGCTGAATCCGAATATAATGTTTTCCAACAAAATCAGAAAAAAATTGAAAAATTGTTTGTAAAAAATACATTTTTCAATTTTTGGTTGATAATTCGAAACTATCAATTTTTCAATTCAAATATCAATGATGGCCGATTACAAGTCAAAGAACATTTCAAACATTTAACCATAATTGCAGTATGGCAACCTTGAATTTTTTGGCAAATTCTATTCGAAGCTTTTTTTGGTAGTGGGAAATAATTCCACTAAGGATGGGAAATAATTTCTTTTGAAAATTGTGTTATCTCCCTCCAACTGATAAGGATTATATGAGAAAAAAAATTTTGTGACTGCACATTTCCATTAAAAGTGAAATTATTTCCCACTTGAAATGAAAAATAATTGCGCTCAGAAAGTTAAATAGTTTCCCACAAAAAAGTAAAGTTATTTCCCATTTCAAACTTCGTTTGCAAGAAATGAAATTATTCTCACCTTGTGATAAAGGGATTTCCCTGTGTGAAGTTATTTCCCTCCATCTTTAGAAAAAAAAATTCATAAAATTTATTTTGAGAAACATTTGTTTTTTAATTTTTATTACGACATTTAGCACCATGAATTTTTTTAAGAATTAAAATACACATTGTTGTTTAAAAAATCCTTGGAACCCAAAATATGTTTGCCTTAAAACTTATTTCTCGTTTGGGCTTAGTTTCTCTTATTTATTCCTATTTATAAAATTAATATAAAAACTGAGACGAACTCCAAACAAAAAATTCTATGAAAAAATATTCTTAATGTAAACTTTTTATTACTGATGTATTTTTTGTTTTGCATTCTTTTTGTCTTGTTTTTTATTCAATTTTAAAAACCCTTATCTCTTGACAAAAATAAAAAAACGAAATCTCTTGTGACTTGCATATTACAGATATCAAGACACGAATTTAAAAATTTTTCAAATCCTCATTATGTGCAGCTCAAACAACATTTTTTTTTCTCAGATTCAAATTATTGTCAGTCCGTGAAAGTGGAAAACAATCCTAAGTGCGCATGCAATGTTCCATCACCCACTCGACATGTATACTCTTGAACAACAACAACAAAAAAAAAAGTTCATCGTTTGAGGAGGATCATTCCAACTCTCGAGTATAAATATTTTTCTTTCCAGATTTTTTTTTTCCTTATTTTTGTTGTTTTTTTTTCTCAACATAATAATATTTTTTTTTTTGTTTTCTTGTCACAAACCTATTCTGTTCTAGCTTAAGGTAGATATGGATACTACAGAGAACTTGGAAATTGTCATGACTAGAGCTATATAAGGATATAATATACGAACATACATCAGACACGAAGTATGAGGTTAAAGTTGAATGTTATATATATTTGTATATCCTTGTTTGTTTTTTGTTTATGCAAACGCTCATACTCTCTCTTAAGGTGTAGGAAGGTAGTTAGAGGTATCATATTTGCCTGACATGGTCCTTGTTCACGTTGAACACTTTGAAGAAGGTTAGACACCAGGACGAGGAGACAGGTGGCTATGAAATATTTTTTTTTTTTTACGTACATATGTATGTATATATTGAATACATATATGAGCGAACAATATAAATGTATTTTTCTACCTATTTATTTTACACACCCCTCATGTCCTTTCCGTTCTTCCAATTCAATATCCCAGCGAAGGTGTGTTTCACCTTCCATTGTTCAGTGCACTCGAACGAAGGACAATGGAGGCGCTGACGCTTATGTTAAGTAAATTTTTGTTTCCTAATTGAAGGTCTCCTTACTCGTTCTATACAAAAATACAGAATACAAACTTTTGTTGACATTTCACTCATAGCAGGAGCAGAAGCACAAGCAATATCAGCAGTGTTCTTGGTCGGCCATTTACCCTTAGAAAAGTAATTTGTATGTTTTTGTTGCATTTTTTACAGACATTACCTCTTGTTAAAAAAAAAAAAAAAAACTTATTCAAAAAATAATTATAAAATTACCTGGGTCATCGTCGTCGTCCCAGTCAATTTGTCCGGAAGTGAGCTTTGTAAAGAGCGACACCGAAATCAGAACCCCAGCGATGATACGCAAAATTGAATGCATCTCCAAATCCATATTAAAATTTTATATTCCTTTGCCACTGAATTTTATTTACGTATGATTCCAGGAACCGATCCAAATTTTTTATGAAAATTATTATGCAGAGCTTAAATATTTTATATCATTTTGAATGAATCCAAATCAGCTTCAAATAGTGAATTAAAAATTCGAAAGTAAACCGAAAAAAAAAAGAAATCAAAATAATTTATCGACCAAGGCAAAAGGAAGTCAATAGGAAAACATACACTAGCATTTATAATATAGAAGTTGTTTAAAATAAATAAACCGGAACCGCTTCTGACGAAATTATATATTTTATATAAGTAAGTAACCAACCGTTAGGGAATGATTGTATTTGGGTATTTTTTTTTTTATTAATTCATTTCCTTCATTATGTTGGTCTTTGATCTTTATTTTGTGGCCTATTCCCTTTTAAGTCCTTTAATATTAATTTTCGTTTTGTGAGTTTTCTTTCTTCGGCGAATTATTTTTTTGTTGGGCACGTTTATGTTTTTATTTCGCAGAATTTGAAATTAACAAAATCCTTTGGTCTAGTTTTTTTGAATTGATTAACCTTGTAGACGATGGAAAATCTGAAATGAAAAGGAAAATTTAATTAATGTATTAAAATTTAAAAAAAAAATGTAAAAGGAAGTTTAATGGGAAAGTAATTTGAAATTCGATATATTAAAAAAAATTGAGATCTGCTACTAAATTAAATATATATAAACATGGAATTTTGTATCTTTTTATATTTTTAAAATTTAACAGCAATATGGCCATATTTTACTTTTCAGCTTAGTGTAACTTTAACTTAAACGAACATCGGATTAAGAATATTAAAAATAGGCTCTTTAACAGACCCTGGTTCCTTAAGAAAAAACTTCTTGTTTATCTTAAATTATTAATTAAAAAGTAAATTGTTTTTGGTTTTATACTTACATATACACACACACAAATTGAGAATTTTTTAAATAAATTTAATAAATTAAGAAAAGTGCGTATACGCCATAGTGGACCATTGTTTCTACTCGTGATTTCTATTAAAATTATTGTTGATTTTGGTAGGAATATAAGTCAAGCACTTGCTTAAATGAAGACCAACATCATTATGTGATGTACGAGTATAACAGTCGTTACAAAATTTATAATTCAATAGTGCAGTGATTTTGTTTTTTAAATATATTTTTTCGTATAACAAGTTCGGAACCCGAAAAACATATTGGGGTACAGATAAATTTAATTAAAAATATTTGGGATGCGTTTTATTTTTAAGTTTTAAATTAAAAATTTATTCAATTACCAATTTTTTTTTTATTCCGTAGACATTTGAAATAAATTTTTAGTTTCCAAATACGGCTAAGATTTTCAAAAAAAAAAATTAAGTAAAATGTTATTCTGAATGATTTTAATATAATGACTCAAAATTCTTACAAAATGGTAATCCAATTTATTGATTTGTTAACGAAAAGTAAAAAAAAAATTCTTGGAAAGTTAACAACCATCTCACATTTTTTATAGAATATAATTTAGCAGTTTTAAAGATCAAACTACTATGCACAGATAATTAATAATTTATAATTTTCTTAAAAGATGAAATTCCTCACAGGGTTTAGTTCTTCTATTCGACTAGGTATCAGGAAGAGCAATAATAAGATAAAAAGGAAATCTGCTTATTTTTGTAAATTAAAAAAAAAATCATTATAATTGTTATTACCAATTTTAGTTTTTTTGAAAATTTTTTTCCAACTATTAATGAAAAAAAGCTGGATTAAAAAACTTTAAGAGTTTCTGCTTGCAAATAAGAACTACCTCAAAGTTATGTATAGGTACTCTTCCTTTTAAAGGCAATGTACACTCTACATCAAAATTTCATATTTTGAAAGCACCAACAAAAACAAATCCTTCAAAATTCACTATATGCTAAATAAGCAGCTATGCAACATTAAATCGTTCCGATCGTACTTTAGCTCCAACTTAAGGCTTCTGATGCTTATTTTATTTCTAAACTTCAATTAATATTTAATTTATTTTTAAATAAATTGTAAGAACGCAAAGTAGAACGTTCTAGTTAAGATACTATCCATCCGATTTGTAAATTATGTATAACCATGTTGTATATATGTAAAACTACAATTTGAATTTTACAAAACAAGCACATACAAAAATCAATAATTAAATACGTAATTTAACATAATCTCTGGCCGATTATCACAAACTTACGCATACGAAATTTTCATTCAGAATACTTTTTCTTAGCCAAAACTGCTCCTGCTGTTATACTTATATCAAATGATTTCAGTTTAGCCCACACAAGACACCTCCAGTTATTAATAAATAACGAATAACTTACGACTTGCTTCACAGAAACGAAAGATTCAAGGAATATCCCTTTTATATCATAAAGTTGTGTTTGGTGTATACATTAGGGTGGTTCTTACAGTTTTGAGTTCACTGTTGAATTTAAATTGAAAAACCACCTAATTTTCTTCGAATAAGTAGAACGTTCAAAATTGCAGTTTTTTGAAAAATCAAAAAATTGTGTTTAAGTAGTAAATTTTTTAAGTATTTAAAAAAAGCCTTTGTTATTTAATAACACATGCAATTAAAAACTCAATTTGAAAAAAATATCCCCCAGATTTCATCATCATTGGTTCCGCAACCGGTGCCCGGTCCTGGTCCAACTATCCCGGCCTCGAGTACACGCCTGCGAGCTAGGTGCCCTGCCCACCGGAGTCTACCGAGCTTAATTTTTGTCAATATGTCTGCTTCAAGGTAGATTGCGTACGATTCATGATTGTACCGCCTCTGGAATCGTCCTTCCTCACATGTGGGGCCAACACTTCTCCTTAAGAATTTTCTCTCAAAGGTGGCCAAGAAGTCGGAGTGTCTTTTCCAAGTCTTGGGTCCATTTGCGAGTACTGGTGAGATTTTTGGATTTGAAGAGTTTTGACGGACTATAGTAGGCTCTGTTGAAAATCTTTAAAAAAAAAAAACTGCGACCACCCTAATGTACACACATATCAACTTTAACTCAAATATAGACAGATACAAATCTCCAAATAAAACACAAGCATTTAGACAAGAGTGTCTAATTTACATAGCTACAAACATATATAAGCTATCTTTGCGCTCACACTCAACTCAATTAAGCGATTATTCATGGTTTTGTATTATCAAATGACTTACGCATTCACAAAACGACTAATTATACAGCAGGAGTAGGGGGAATAAAGTAGAAGAAGAAGAAGGATGAGAATATTAGAAACATTCTTGATAGGATGATGTACATATTATATAGAGGAAAAGGAAGAAACTCGTATATAACAACAACAAAAATAGAAACAGGAACTTCATGTTCTTTATTCCTCTAGTGGCATGTGTGGCAAACGCACACCTCTCCGTTCTCAAAAGCCTATATGAGCCTGGATGAACCTTCACCACATCTAGAATTGAGAAATTTTACATTTTGATAAATTAATTAAAACAAGCAACAGAATTTCAGATTCGTTATAAGCTATATTCCTAGCAACGGAATTGAAAGCAACAGCGGCACAATTACCAGCAATGAGTAGAGGTACTATAGAATTCTCAGAATCCTTCCCTTTGCCACACCACATGTAACTTTAAGTTCAAATGCTTAACTTACGATTCTGATGATGTTCCCAAAGGAACTAGAATGAATTAATTCACATGTGCTGTTTCGTTTCGATAGCTCTCCACCCGCACCCTGATTTATCCTTGTACAACACACAAGAGTGACGAAATCATACATACAAAGGGATACCCTTATTTATTTAAAGACAATTTTTGTGTTGTTGTTGTTGTGATTGGTGGATTCCAGCAGATAATGCTAGGCACATCTTTATAAAGCTGTGTACTGTTGTGCACGTCAGCTATTTGATCTCTCAAGCAAAATAAGAAGCTTCTCTAACATTCTCCAGCAAGCTTGGTCGAGCATTAAGATGTTCAGTGTGACAACGACGATGATGATGGCGTGGCACAGAGACGCCTCTGCTAAAGTTTTCTAAAGAGTGCCACAAAATTCAAAACCATAAAATAATTTCATACCATGGGTGCAATATGTTCATTAGAAAACACATGTTTCAAATTATATTTGCAACTGAGACTGATTTGATAGGTGGCGTCGTTGAATGCGCACTGGGGGGGGGGGTGGATGAGGGAAGTTCTCCGTTCCAAAGGAGCTAAAAATTCAATAAAACATAATTCCTCTTCAAATGCTAGCTCGAATGACTACCTCGGGTATAACATGTCTCTCACTCTCTGTGTCCTTGCAACTCTCAATATTGCTATTTCATTTTGCCAGCAAGGACATCAATGTTAAGTTATTTTTTTTTTTTTTTAATTTTATAAACATGCACACAGGATATACAGAGCACGATATCAGCCATCACAATTTATATAAACCGCAACAAGAACTCCTCTGCCAAAGAAGAGAAGTAGCGAAGAAGTGGCACGAATTTTATTGCAATTTAATTTCATACCGCATTTGTTGGAAATTGTCATTTTGTGCAGAACCCAATCTCTCCGGGGAGTTTAATTGTCAAAGTAAAACGATATGACAGGTGACTGGAGGAGCAGTATGGAGATATGTAGATACGTATGTATTTATAGAAGGTTTGTTTTTAATTTCAACATTTCCATCGTCCTTGTTGTTTCTCCATCAAGTCTATACGTGCGGGCTTTAATCATAAATGTACACCTACATATTCTCATTTGTACGTTGGTATATATGTATGTATATAGCTATTTGAAATGAAAATGCGGGTGGGAAATTCCCTCTGTTATCTTTTCACCGAGGAAATCTTAATAAAATATTTTAATGGGGACATCAACATAACACTGCCATAGTGATGGGTGGGTAGGGTACGGCGCGGCGGCGCAACTTGGGTAATATGGAGAATATAAAACGAATGGATTATATAAGAGGTTTTCACCTAGCAGTCATGAAAAACCTATTCAAAGTTGAAAGTGCCTCAGGATACTCTGTGTACAAGTGTTTTCTCGTTTTTTTTTTGCTTAATTTCTTCCTCTCATCTGTGCGTCATTATTCAAAAGTTAAGGGATTATGTTCTAAAGAGGGGATCAAAATAATATAAACTCTTCTATAAATTGTTAAAGAAAAAGAAAAAACACGTAAAAAAAATGTAGTGGAATACGTGACTAAGACAGTATTTAACAAACTGTTGTTTTATTTAGATAATCTGCAACCCGTTTTGCGACAGATATTAATTCGTACGTTTTCTTATTTTTTTTTGTTGCTGCTGCTGTTGTTGTTTAGCCGAAAGGGTTTGTTTTGCATTTGAATGTTTTAAAATGGCACAGAAGCAAGAGCGATATAGCTGATATGTATATGTAGCTGATGATGTTTTAAAATCACAAGTTGGTTTTTGTAAATTATTAATATCGGTCTAGAAGTAAAATAAATAAAATATAAAAATATGAATCGGCTTTTATCTCTTGGAGCACAACTTTTATACTCTTATTAAAAAAAACCGCTAGGTACTAGGGTGGCCAAAGCCTTTAAGTGCTTACCATACTACGGCTAAATCTGGTCATAAGACCGAGACGAGATGGGAATTTTCGGAACGAGAAATATCGAAAGTTTCGATTGTGGTTTTCAAAACATACACTGATAATAATATTATTCGTAAAAATATGAAAATCGTTACATCAACTGCTTTTTAGGTGATTTGATCACAAATTTCGTTGGCTCAACGAAAAGATATAATTTTTCATCAACGTTTTTCTTTATCTTTGAGGTTTGGTTTAAGAGTTAGAGTACATTTTGTTGAAAATTAAATTTTTTGACGCTTCCTCCGTTCAAAATGTACTATAACTCTTAAACCAAAGCAGTTATCGAAAAAAGTTATAAAATATCTTTTGTAGAAAATTAGTCGTTTTAAAAGTTTTCTCTACAACTTTTTCTTCTAGGATCAAAACTACGCAAGTTATGTGTGAAAACCAAAAATTTCGTAAAAAACAAGATGGTGGCTAAATTAAATGAGGCACAAATGTGGAAAACATAAAATTGAGCTTGTGTGATGTTACACTTTCAGTTTTCATTGAAAACGAAAAAAAAAAATTTTGCACCACCCTAATAACAACATAAACAAGTTTTTTGGACCAGTCTCATAACTCATGGCACAATTTGTTATCCAATAATTTGAGACCACTGCTAATTTTATTTTTTTCCGTCTTAAAACATGACTTATTTATTTTTTCATGTCTCATCTGGTTCATTGGGACCAATTATAATATGAATTCCCGGGTACCGGACACCTGACGGGTACCCGGCAATGTGTCGGGTACTCTCATCGGCTGAAAATTAATCAAATTTCCGTTGGCTCAACGAAATTTTTCGTTATATTGAAGTAAGGATTTGGTTCAGTTTACTTGATTATTTCACTGTAATTTTTAGACAACCGCAGTGGAATCAAATGGTTATTTCTCACAAAAAAAAACAGACAAATTCGGAGTTGGTACCAGTTTCAAACCGAAACAAGACCTAGTTATACGAGAACGAGACGAGACTGAGATATTTCAATCTTGACGAGACGAATATGAGACTTTAGATGTGTTCGTCTCGGTCGGTCGGTATGTTCTCATTGCCAGCATGTTGAGTGCTAATGAGAGAAGAGGATGAATTCTGGTCTGGATGTTCTGTTCTGGACAGCGTTCAAGTGGGGATTTAAGAATCATGTAAAATTTTACCCTTCAACGCCTTCTAATGTCATTAAAGTGAAATCTTAACCCCTTGCCACTGTCCATAAATAGCGTTTTCATCGATGACACCGAACTGCTTTCCAGTATCGGTTTGTTTGTTACCAACCATTTTCTAGGGAACGATCACATTTTCGACTTAGCTAAAAATACTGGAAGTGCTGAGGTTTCCTTTGGTGATATAAGAAATTTGTTTTCCCAAATGATATGGCTTTTGTTGAAAAGACCTAAATTTGCCCATAAGTCAAATCAAAGGTTAACCTGTAGACAATAATATTGGTTCAAAGCACACTAACTAACTAAATAGAAAATCAAGATAATCTGAATTTAAAAGATCATTTCTAATTCTGATGCAAGTACTCTGGTTTTAGAAAAATACGAGTATAATATAATATTTTGAAATGAATAGAAATAAAACTATTGCGAAGCATGGAAAAATGTGATCAAAATTACAATTTTTTTTTTGAAAACTTTCAATTTGGAAAAAATACTTTCTTAGTTTTTGAACGAAAGGGGTACATTCTTTAAGCAATTATTTTTATATACTTCTATATTTTAACAAATTTATTTTTGAAATATACCTTTTTTGGTAGTGTATTAAATGTTCGTTTAAAAATGCGTTGATTTCTTAAATTTTCTTTTTGAAAAATAGTATTTTTATTTTTATCTATTAATTTTGATTGTTTCTTTTTCATATAAAAATTACCAAGTTTTTTTTGAAAAATAAAATTTGTTTATTTTTTCTAATATTTTCAAAACTAAAACTGATTTTTGAGTCATAAACATTTTAATAGGTTAAAATCAATTTCTTATGACAGATTTCGTACGAGTAAATAATGGAGCCAAAATTTAAAAAACAAATCAAATGTTTTAGTGAAAACTCTAGACTTTTTTTTTTTAAAGTACACTTAAATAGTTTTAAAAATAATATATAAAAATGGCTTTAACGATTTAAAAAATTTTTTTTTTCAAAAATTCAGTCTTGGGTTTAATTGTATTTTGTGAAATATTTTATCAATTCAAATAATACATATTATGCTTTTGCTTATATTTTTCGCTAATGAAACTTTTGTTTTTTTTTTTAATTGTTGTTTGGTCTAAAGTGCCTGCTTCAACCTTAACGTCGAAAATTATACCAATTTATATTTTATTGAATTTGCATTTTAATCAACTCCTAATGAAATGCGGATGGATAGAAATTACATAACAAACAAATAAACAACAAAATCAGTTCATTGGAAAGGCATGTTTTACTTTCCACCATAGCCTAGCCATATCATAGTAAGGGATGTTCCTAAGAATCGGAAGTCAACAACATAAACTAGATACAGTTATAGTTTTGAAAAATGCTCGGCAACTCTATATCAATTAATATTTAAAATTAGTTGTGCGCAACTCTTCTAACCAAATAATTTGTTAGATAAATAAATTTCAAAGTGCAACCTCTCACAACTTCGCCTCTGTGTTAATTAAGGGTCTAAGTCAGCAGCCCACTTTCCCAACTAACGATAACATTCAAGATCTCGTCGGATAATTTTTGCATTACCCTGTAGGCAAGAAGTGTGAAAACCAAAAAAAAAAAAAAAAAAAATAAGTGGAAAACTTTTCTGACTATTTATATGAAGCATTATAGATATCTTCATATACACACCTACATACATACAGAAGCCAAGCACTCTGCGAAATTGCTAATGACTCTCACGTTTCCTGTGCAATAATTTCCCCACACCACGTTACGAGCTTTGCACGATTGAAATTATTTGTGCAAAGCATTTTGTGAAAATGAGTTTTCCACCAACAGGGGTAAGGGGCTAAACGGATGGCAATTGCGATGATGATGGCTGGCATACATTCAAACGTACATACGTATAGAAAAATTAAACCAACCATCAGGAGAATCTGATATGTTATATGCAAATCAAACACACCCTTGCACGCGTTCCAGTGAGTTAAGTCGTAGGTAAACCATTTTATAAAACTTTGAAATTGGCTTACCAGCCAACCGAATACTCGTAGCATTGGCAATTTAACACCCCATACCAAAGACTCACTCTACATTCTACATGCGCTTTTCATTTTGTGTAACGACAAAATAATTAGAAAACTTTTGTGTCGACTTGAGCATTTAACCCAAAACCAACTTATCCCAAATCTGATTACCCTCATCTACACTCTGGCATCTCTCTCTCTTGCATCCACTTCAATGAATTTATCAGTATAATTCGAATTTCTGTTTTTTTTTTCGTTAAAAAAATTATTTCAAATAAAATTAAAAAAAAAAAAAAAACTCTGTTTGCCATCCATATAGTCGTAAAATTGTGCAAACAAGACAAGAAGAAAAAATAAACAACAAACAATTTTCCATTGGAGGCACCTTTCAATTAAATGAGTTTTCCGTCAAGGGAACCAACTCCAACATATACCAGTCCTCCAGGATAATTCAGTTCGATTTTATTTTATTCAATCGATATACCTAAAGTTTTTTTTTTTTTTCTATTGGCATCCCTTTTATGAAACTCTCTACGGAGTAAAAAAAAAAGACGATATTAGAAAATGAGTTTGAGTAGGTACTCCTCAGTTTTGAGAACCCAATCCTTTTTCGATGAAGTTTACGAAACTCGTATATATTCTTTGTACGTCTTTCTACCAACAACTGTATGTAGTTTCCAAAGTTTCTTTGAACTTGGGCTAGTTTGAGTGCATATAAGTAGATATATAATATATAAGGGTGAATCTGATTTATTTGTATATTAAGAAAATGAACAGGGACTAATACTTATAATAACATTGAGATAAAAAATGATGGAAAATTCTGTTGGGAAAAGTTCATCTTCTTTATCAAGAACATTATTGCATGCGTTTCCTCATACCTACACAAAATTTACTTCATCATTTTCATGAATGATGTTCAAGACATTCTGCCCTAAGGTTGTTTTGAGGGTAGGTAATATAGATAAAAGGTTGGTTTCTTAGTTTGTAACCTATGTAATATACGTTTACAGGTTGGTATTAACTCAGAGTTCAACATGGCTGGCCTGAATTTGAATCGAATCTTTATCAGATAAACCGTCAGCCAGCATGAGACATAACACAGAGAAAAAAGAACCATACAAAATAGAAAAAAAAAATAAGAAGAAGGTCGCATTGAAACAATGGAAGATCCTATTAGTTTGACGTTTAGTTTTGTTGTTTTATTTTTCGAGTGTCAAATCTATTCCAGGGATAAGGAGGGGATAAGAAAGGAGATGTCGGTGAATATTAGTCTTGAATTTTGTCACATCACAATGAGAGGGAAAGACAGAGCGTGGAAGAGTATTCCACATTTGCGTTGTACGGCTAAAGAAAGAATCCCTGTACTTGACAGTACGGCTGAAATTGGGTTCAAGAGTAAACTGATGAGCATTCCTGGAATGTGAAACAATTTAATGGATTAGTAGTTGCAGACAGTAGATCATTAATGAAAATCAGAAAGAGGTTCGGAGACAAAACGGAACCCTGTGGCACACCAGCATTTATGTTGTGGGTTTCAGACTTGAATCCGTCTAGTACTACTTTTGTGTTAGATCGATCTATAGTACGATGATGTAGGCCAATTCAAGGGTTCGAAACGTGAAAATATACGGTTACCAAACGTTTCCTTTAATAAATCAACTGTAGCACCAGCTGTGTGACATGTTGCGCCATCTTGTTGAAGTTACAACTGTTGAAGTTACAACTCCTGCACATCGTGGTTGTTCAATTGAAGAATGAAAAAGTCAGTGATCATGGCTAAGCACGGTCGCCATTGAATATAACATTGTGGTCAGCAACGAGTTTCCACAAGCCTCATAAAGTCAGTTTTTTTTTTTTGGTGTAACGGTGTCTCTACACTTTAGGATTGTCTTCACTCCAAAACAAAATTGGAACGGGAATCTACCATTCTTTCAAGGGATATCTTACATCTTTAAGAAAGGCTTCCTAACCTTCTTTACAGCAAATGCTGCACTGCACTTCACTGGTTGCAATCTTGCCATTAACCACTTCAAACTTTTCCAAGTTTTACTTATAGTTTTACTTCCAATAAAACTTCACAAGTCCTGTCCAGTGAGGTTACCTAATTGTATACGCAAATAGAACTGGTATCTAGTGTTAGGATATAATGAACATAATAAGTGTATGTATATAAAGAGATGTCTAACCTATGGAAATAAATGTTAAGGTTTAGTTTAGTTCTAAAAGTTAGATACAAGAGGAGACTCATAACACAATAATGACCCAAATGTGGGGAATGACAGATTGCAGCAACAAAAAACAAGAAAATTTCATCTTTAATTGTTTTTTAATTGACTTTACAATCTGTAAAAAAATATTATTTGTGTTATTCATTTAATTTAAATTTCAGAAACAATTATCACCTTGCCTGAATAACTAAGGCATCAGAGTGAAGAAGTGAAGTGGTAGAGTTTTGCAACCCAGTTGAGATAAAAACAATCGTATGCATAAATTACAGAAATTACAAAAAAAAACAATATGTTAAAAAAAAGAGTTACGTATACGCCCCAGTGAGTACATCTTATTATGCAAGATTATTTCAATTTTACCTTTCGTAGCTCAGTACAGTATCCTTCTTTGGTAGTGTGTAAAAAAACCAGAAAAAACTTTAATTACAATTGATAAACAAAGCAACTTCAATAAGGATGGCCAGAAAATGTGTGCTAGGGCAGCGCAGTGAATACTTCACTGGCTCCGTGCGCTTCGTTCGATTCCTGATGATCGAGATGGCACTCGTAAAGCATAAAATTCTAACTTTTGTGGTAGCACATACAAGTTTTTGTTGCAATATTGAAATATTTAATTGTTTTCTTTGAATAGGCAAATTTTTCATATTTCACCACTTATTCAAAATATGTTACAATTTTTCACGTTTTTGAATAACATTATATCAAAATAATAATTACTCTCTTTTCTTTTCAACTTTAAAAAAACTACACAAAACCAACTGAAAGACTTTAACTCACCGAAATAATAAAAAAAAACTTTTTTTTTCTAGAATGAGTTTAAAAAAAAAATAAAAAACTCAGCGAAGTAAAACTTTCAACTTAAGAGCCCAAAATAAAAATAAGAAAACTTTGACTTCAAATTTATTTTCCTCGAAGAAGAAAAAAAAAAGCGAAATAACCAGTTGAAAGGACAACTCAGCAATCAAACAACGAAGTAAAAAAATTTAATTGCATTTTTATTCGTTACTATATAGCTGTAATTTTCTTATCGGGGGAGCAAAATAATTCAAAAACAAAAATCTGAACATTTTTTCTTGCTTTCAAGTTTTCAGTTATGTATTTGTTTGATGTTTTGTTTTATTCAAGGCACTTGGTTGGTTTCATGAAAAAAAAACTAGTCTGTTTAAAAAAATTTTATTCTATAAAGTGTAGTAACGTAACATTAGTATTTCATCTTAACATAAAAGTGAAAATCATAAACAGAAAAAATTATTATGAACTGAAACCGTTATAAATTTTAAAAATATAGCAAAAATTAAATTTTTTACAGGTTTTTGTATAAAATTTTCTTCAAAGATCAAAAATGCGCGAGTTGTATGCAAAAATCTAAACTTTCGTTGAAAGCAAGATGACTTTAGGTCGTGAAAAATTTGGTTTTCAACTCTTTCAATGTAACTTAAAAAATAATTTTATTTTAAATATTTTTGTTTCAAAAACTTGTTCTTAACATTAACCAAGATAAACGACTATTTTTTAAATTCCGCTTGAACATTCTTAGAAGCGTTTTTAAGAAGCATCATATTGGTAAAATTGTTTATTTTAATTTGTTTTTTCTCCCAAAATATTTGTTTGGAAAACTAGTCAAAAAAGACATTAAGTTTTTAATCTCCAGTTTAGACTAGCTAGCTTGTGAGCAACTTGATCTAAAAAATATCAAGGCTAGCTTCTGCTTAGATCAATTCTTCTTCTTCTTCTTCTTCTTCTTCTTCTTCTTCTTCTTCTTCTTCTTCTTCTTCTTCTTCTTCTTCTTCTTCTTCTTCTTCTTCTTCTTCTTCTTCTTCTTCTTCTTCTTCTTCTTCTTCTTCTTCTTCTTCTTCTTCTTCTTCTTCTTCTTCTTCTTCTTCTTCTTCTTCTTCTTCTTCTTCTTCTTCTTCTTCTTCTTCTTCTTCTTCTTCTTCTTCTTCTTCTTCTTCTTCTTCTTCTTCTTCTTCTTCTTCTTCTTCTTCTTCTTCTTCTTCTTCTTCTTCTTCTTCTTCTTCTTCTTCTTCTTCTTCTTCTTCTTCTTCTTCTTCTTCTTCTTCTTCTTCTTCTTCTTCTTCTTCTTCTTCTTCTTCTTCTTCTTCTTCTTTCTCCAAATCTTCATGGTGTGGGACATTACCTGTATTTAAGGGTAGTTATGGTTGGTATTGTCTTTGGTTCTGAATAATTGTCATATAAAAATTGGTTATTATCAGCAAATCAATTTTTAAACTATCTGTCAAATTTGACATTTGACAATCATTGAAAAAAAAATAAACCTTCCTAATTGAAATTTTCCCTAAATAATTTGTGAGTAATTTCTTACGACTGATTAATTGGGGAGAAAAATGAGATTTTTGTTTTGTAGTGAAATTATTTGTCCTTGTTTCAATTTTTAATCAAATCACACAGAACAACAGAAAAACAAAACAAAAAAAAAAAACCTCAACCATCATCAGATGATTACATTTCATTTTGTTGCAAGCTGCATGTGCATTTTTACAGGTTTCTTGCACCGATTTAAAAAAATGAAAAAGACAAAAAAAAATCAGGTCATTATCCTTGAGATCATAAAAATGTAGTCATCGTTATTCTTGTTCCAACTTAAATTCTAAAGTAGTTCAGCAAAAGCCACGAATCATGACGAAAACGAAACGATGCTGGCTTGGCTGGTTGGTGCTTCAGTTCTGTCCTGATCTGACCCCTATAACCAAAAATTGTCCTCTTCTCTTCTGTTGCTGCTGCTACTGCTACTGCTACTGCTATTGTGCGGAACGAAATGGAGAAATTTCAAAATAACAGAGAAAAAAAATCTTAGCCGCACTGCAATTTTCGTTAACCACGCTGTGCCACAATGACTGCATGTCCCAATCTTGCGTTGTCATTTTTTATAAAGAAACGGCTCCAAAAAATATCTATTCTATATGTTTATGGGTATATGGTATACATGTATGTATATTATGGAAGAATGTGCTTAGTTGCACTGCACACTTATATTTATAATAAAGGACATTCCGAAATAATTTTTGTTGAGCTTGTTTTAATGAACGACCATATATTTGCTTCTCTCTTCCCTATAGGAAAATACTATTTTTTTGTACTTTTTGGCACAAAAATGGGGATAAGCAAAGCATATAGTGAGTGTGCCAGCACATTTCTATATACCCTGTGTGTCCTTTGTAGAACCATGTTTTTTGGGAAGAAAAGATTTGGTTTGTTGGAAGTTGGAAGTTGGACTGCAGGAAGTCGCGTTGCTTTTTAAACAGGGGATGAGAAAGTGCAACTCTTGTTTGTGTCATGGCGTTAAATTAGTTTTCTGCTTATTTTTCCGAGAAGTTTTCAACTTCTCTGTGGTGTGGTCATAAAATTTCTTTGTTTTTGAGTTGATGTTGTGCTTTATTTGTGTATACTTGTTATGGGCTTTTTTGTTTAAAGGTTTTATACACAAAGGAAATTAAGAACTCATGTATACGAGAGGAGCTTTTTATAAATTCTGAGAAAAATGAAACGTAGGATTGTGCATCAGGCAGTAGAGAAATATGTGTGCATCATCGGAAAGACTTGGAAATTAATATTTGATATCATGGGTGGGTCGAGAACAGAGTGGTGGAATTGTATTTTGACTTGCATAAGTTATTCATAAAAATTTAACGATACATTAAAAAAATGCATTTAGACAATTTTTTAAATAAACCAAATTTATATAGACATTAGTAAATTTTTAATCTATACAGGTTAATGATGCAAAATATTTCGTTAATCATTCAAAGGAAATTTAAAATATTGAAGCTTGAAGTTGTCTATCGAAAAACCAATAAATTTAACTATTTTACAGAATAACGTGTGTTTCGTATGGCGTGCTCTCATTTAATAGAACAGTTAAAATTCCTTATAACGGCTCCACAGTTTTTGAACTCAATTATGGCTGATTAAAACTCTTTTCTACTGTTCCTGTTGACCTCGGTTGCTCTAATTTTTGTTTTTCAGCGTTGTACCGGTCTCTTCAAACTTTTTGACCCATTTTCGAATAATCGAATAAGAGCTTTGTATATAAAAACTATAGTACTATTATGGCGAGTTTTTTTTAGGTGTAAAATTGGATTTTGGGAGTCTTTAAGCGTCGGAAATTGGTGGTAGGGAGGGGCAAGAGGAGACTATTTTTTGGATTATTGCATCCAAAAAATATCAATAAGTATCAGTTAAAACCTCCATGAGCTCTCCGCAAAAAAAAAGGGTTGCCGGCTTACATTAGATGTCACCCCATTCGACTTCCACCATGAGAGTACTATAGTTTTCATATACAAAGGTAAGAGGAATGCTTGGCGCATCATTAAAATAGCGGAACTGCAGGATCTTCTACTTGCCACAGTCACCGAATCGCCGTTTTTGTAATTTGTTTTTTTAATGCAGGCAAAATTTATTTAAATTTTTAATTTATTTTAAAACAACACAGTTTCATATTAAATTTGCATATTGTTTTTTCAATGCACAATTGTCTTTGATTTTAATTTTATGCACTGCATCTTTTTTTAGTTTTTTAATATTTTATGCAATTTTAATAGGGTTGCCCCGGGACTTACTTCTACCAGTCCAGCAATTTTTGGAACTAGACTTATTGTCTCGGTGGTGTTTCCAATAAGAATTTTTTTTCAAAATTGTGTTTCTTAAACACAAAATTTAATATTTTAATATGAAAGATAAGACAATAAAATAAAGTACGTGATTCACATCTTTCTCACAAAAAAAAGATTTATTTTTAAAATTCGGGTTTAGTACCAGACGAGGAAAGTCACGTGTCTGTCAACTTGCATTAAGATTGTCCTTATTCAAAGAAACTTAACCTTGAATTTGCATACCTACTTTTTTTAATGTAAAAAATATAATTTTGAAAAATGCATTTTTCTATGCAAAAAATTTTATTTTAAGCTTGCATATTGTTTTTTTAATGTATAGGTATTGTGGGCGAATGGAAAAATATCGGGATTCCTCAAGAGGCTTACATAATATTGTATTGATTGATTTTGAAAAAAGCATTCGACAAACAACCACTAGATCTGATATGGATTGCCATGAAAAAATCACCGAATAGTTTCGAATTAGAGTAGGGCTGCACCAGGGAAGCGCCTTCAGTCCTTTGCTCTTTATTATATCTTATAACAATCCTTAACTTTATCATAAAAGATAAGCCAACAATTTTTTAAAAACGAAATTACTTTATTTTCCAAGAGAACTCTAAAACATTCTTCTCATCTCAATTTCTTTAACCAGTAATTAAATTTTGTAAAATTGAAGGCACATCCTTATCATTTCCATTTGAGAAAGTACATGTACAGGGTGATTTGCATAAGATGTGGCAAAACACTAGAACATTAAGGTTGAATCGCTGTACAAAAAATGTTTAAATATTTTACCTTAAATTTATTGATTCACTAAAAATATTGAATTCAAAAATTATGTCTAATAGAGGAATACTATCCAATAAAACAAATTGATTTAAAAACTTAATCAAAGGATGGAGTTTTAAGAACTTAGAGCATAACTTTGTAAGGGGGTGTCCTTACTTTTAAAAAAGTATTATTTTTTAAAAAATACTAAATATACTTTTAAAAATATTTTTGTCTTATGTCACACCCTTTGCAAATCATCCTGTTAAGGTTCATCTACCAATCTAATCAAATTTCTTTCTTGACACTTGCAACCATTTATATTTTAGTTATAAATGAAGTTATATTCAACCACAAGTCAAACAATAATTATTTGAAAATCAATTTGCATATTACATACTCGTACTTTCATCAACATTATTTTTAGACCTTGTTTTACCTGTCGAAAATAAATTACAGTTTTGAATTATACCTTTACGTCTCACACTGATAAAAATAGCCTTTGTCCAAGAAATAATAAACAAAAACAAATTTATTCATAAATCTATTTATGTACATACATACATACATAGGTAAGAAAGTCCTTTTGATGTGTACAAAAAAAAACAACAACAATTACTACCCATAGTGTAGTGGTACTATGAATAGTTACATTTATTCATATCACAATTGAATCCTGCAAAATTATATGCTTCATTTTGTATTTTGTGTCTCTGTTGTGTGTGCTTGTGCTAGCTGCCTTGTATTCAATTCATTCATCCAAGCAAGACGCACCTAATTTCATTTCAATTTTGAATTGACCTCAAACCAATTTCAATTTTAGTCCTTAGAATTTAAATTGATTGCTCTGTGTTGTATATAGCTTCAGAGTCCGATACAGAACTGTTCGGACCGGATCCTTGGACATTTTGTTACTCCTACTTACTCGTATATATAGAGTACTGCTATGCTGGCGGGAGTTAATAAATGATGACAGGTCGATGCATGCATATAGGACCTTATACTATTTATGCGTTGGTTTATATATAAATGTTCTTTTGAACATATACACTTAACATTCGATGACGTGCTTTGTTGTGCTTGTCGTGGTCGTATAGCTATCAGCCAACTCACTTACCGCCCAAGTATTTGAAATCACATAACTGTAAATACTATGAGTATACACTAAACACACAATTATCCATTTGTTTTGTGCAGGGTTACCATCAGCGAAATGAGACTATGGCCGAAGTTTTTGTAAGTTTCGTTTCGGTCTCGTTAAAATCGAAAAATATAAGTCTCAAGACAACCCTTCCCATACGCATTCCTCAAATATATACCGGTGTATCTATTCCAAAATTAAAGGAGTGTCCCAATAGGAAAATCTGAATTTATATACCTATCTGTGATATCGGAAGCTTGTCGATTTTCTCTTCCACAGTGATCGATGTTTTGATTTGGATTGCGATATTCTTCAGGCAAATGATATTGAAAAACTTAATAAATCTGCAAAAGTATTGTTTTTTGGTAAATGTTTGTAATGAATTATTAAGTATTCGTAACTTTTGTCAATATTGATAAAAAATTTAGGTCTTATCGGTAAGCTTTAGAATTTTTTATCTTTTCGTCAAATATTTTAAAGTTGTTTCTTATAGTTTTCTAAAAAATATATTGAAAAAGAAACACGAAAATCAAAGTTCAAAACTATTATGTAGATAAATTTTGTAGGACAAACCAATTTTGAGCTTTGTTTGTCTCGAGAACAGAGACGATACCAAGACGAGATTACCATTTTAGCATTCGAGACGAGAAAACGGAACGAGAGTCCACTATTTCAAAAATCTTGTCTTGTCTCTCGGCCAGCCCTAATTGAATATTCTAAAAATTAAATAAATTAAAAAAGTACGTATACGCCAGAGTGACCCACATATAGTTTAATAGTTGTTTTTTAAGGAACAAGAAATTAGTCATATTTATTTCATAGTTTTGTGGAAAAAATTGAATAACCAAAAGTTTAAAGAGTTCAAAATCGTATTTTTGAAACAAAAAGTTTTTCAATTTAAATATTATACAGCTTGAAATTCTTTTTCCTCATATTTCCTACAAAAAAAAGACCGAAAAGATGTTATGTCGGTACTAAGACCCGTTTTTCAAAACCTACATGAAAGATCGAGATGAAGGTAATATTTTCGATTTTTTCGATACCGAGACGAGACATCGATTTTATTCGGTTCAGAAAGGTTTTTTAATGAACATACATTACCTATAATTTTTCTAAGTTATGGTTTTTGTTTTTATTTGCTTTTTTAGTTTTTAATTCTATACCCTAAACCACATAATTAATTTTGTGCAAACTTCGCCTCTAGGACGAAGCTCTAATAATAACAGAAGGTACTTTTCATAATATAATCGTTAATAGAAAAAAGATTTATCTCGAAAATCCTCCAACGAATTTAATTAATTTTTTCTCTGGCATTACTTAAGTAATTACAATGAATTGGTCAAAAATAATTTTTCCAAAAAACCGTTATTAACGGTACCTACTATAGAAAAGGATAAATAATCGATTTTCGATCATTTCATAAATGGTTTGACAAAATGCGAATATTTTTGTGAAAGAAATTCTAAATATTACTATTATTGAATATTCAAAAAAAAATACTTTTGGGATTTTTGAAAAATAACTCAATTTTTTTAAGTCTCAATATTTTGAAAACGGGTTTGTAAATTTTTTTGAAATTTAATTTTTAAATGTCTTCTAATAAAAATAATATAATATCATTTTTTTAAATACTAAAATTTTAAATAAAAATATTTTTTTGATTTTTTTTTTAATTCAGAGTTTTTCGATTCATTAGTCTCCATCACTATTAAGATCAAACTTCAATTTTGGCAAATTTTAGAAACTCAAAAAATTCATTTTTATATGACGCTCCTGTTTTTTAATTTTTAACGTTAACTCTAATGTATACTTAAACATAGAAGCGTGTGATCTAGGCGTGCATTTTATCAGTTGTAAACTCGTCAAGTTAATTACGCTATAGAAAACAAGCTCTCAGTAAAGCTTCCAATGCTAAAACTTAAATTCTTGAATATACTCGTAGTTGAACATTTTTTAGTTCGGTACCTATTGCATTCGCCCGGTTAGAAATTAAAAGATTAATAACGTTAACCTACAGTTTTTTAAAAAGTGGACAAGACAAATTAGTAAAGTCCCAAGCGCGTCGAACAGACGAAGTAAATAAAGTCTCCAAATCAAAATAACCCTGTTGGTAACTCTGGTATAGCTATTGTGTGAATTGTCAAAGGTCCTGTTGACATGTACCTACCCTGCTGAGTAAGTGTGTCGCAATCGTTAATATTAATTAAGGGCAAATTAACTATATAGTTGCGCTAGGCTAAGCAACAATCCATTTTGTATTGTTTGATGGATGTTAATGTACCTATGTGTGCATTTAAGCTGCTTCTGATGATGATGATGACGAGAATACCTCACAATAATATTTCATTATATTCTTATACATAACAAATTAATGTGTGTTCAAAAAGACTCACTGAAACAATAATGTTTTTGTTATCCTGTTGTGCGATGTGCGCTAAAGCGAAAGACACTAACTGTAGATTATGTATGGAGTCAGACTATATAGCACAGAACAATCCTTAAAAGGACTTTTGACCCAATTTCGATGGATAAGAATGAAAGGACCTGCCTGCGTCTGCCTGCCACTGCAATAATTAGAGAACATTTCAAAAGATTATTATTTTAATTGCGGCCTTAGAGTGACAAAAAAAAAATTATTTATAAACGGTTGCCAAGAAACAGCAGCGTTAAGTTCTGCTCCTTTAAATATCTAATTAAAATGCGGGCGTATTTATCTATGTTAATCTAAGAAAAAATAAGATAACAGGAAGAAGAAAAGAAGAAGACGAAAAAAAAAATGCTAAGGAAGATGAGATTAAGAAGGAGGCACATGAAAAGAATCCGGATCTGTTTCTTATCCGGCTTTACGAGGTCAGCATCCTACCCTAAAGTAAGTTGGTTAGTGTCTATGTGTGTATCGTTTACTCTTAAACGAACATAACAAAAAAAAAGGGTTTTAACCTTGAACACACATACATATATAGGTACACATAACTTCATTTATAGACTTTATTTTTGGTAAAGTTTTTTTTTTGTTTTTTTCTGCAATTGGCCTTTTTTTATTTTGGGTGACTATTTCAGCTTTCTAATAGCTGGAAGGATTTTTTTTTTGTTTTCTACTAATGTAGGTGGGTATTAGTTTTTTTTTGCTTTTCTATTTATAATATTTTTTTTTTCTTGTTGTCCTTTGTGTTTCTATGAATTTTATTGAATTCTTAAGTAAATGCGTAGAAGCTCTTATAATATTTTATATAGGTAGATATAAAACATAAAGGACAAGGGATCTAGGAAAAATTAAAGAAAACGAGAAGTGTTAAAAAATGATTCGAATCTTAGAGAATTTATCAACAGAAGAATACGAATTTGAATTTTAAACTAGATCTCAAAGTTTGAATTAGATAATTATAGTTTAACGAAGAGTTTTAAAGAAATTGACTTAAATTTAGTTGTGATTTGAAAATTTTCATGGATGCTAGTGAATTTACTTGGCGAAAGTTTAAATGCGCCTCCTACCTTCTTTACTTCAACGAATCGATCGGATTTTCGTTATGAAAATTTTGATAAAGGAAATTTTAAAGGGAGATTTTTTCGCAATTTTACTTATAAAATAATTATAAATGGGAGACGAGACTAACTTCTAGTTATTCGAGATAAGACCGAGACTGTAATTTTTGGAACAAATCTTCTCGAGAGTCTCGGTGTGGATTCCAGTAAAAGAAGACATTCAAAATTGTGTGTTTTTAAAACGTAAAAATTAATATTTCAAATAAACAATATAATCCAGTCTCTGGAATAAAATGGTTGCTTCTCATTTTTCTCAGAAAAAAGGATGAGACCGAGTGAGACTCTGACATACGAGATCCAATTTTTTAGATTCAAATTTGAATACAACCGTATGAGGGGGGATCTATTACTTTTCGGATGGTTCAACCTTCTAAAAATTAATAATTTTGTAACCAATAGCTACGACCCTATAACGTGGTAATTAGTTATTGCATTCAGCACCAATGTTTGCATTGAAACGATATAACAGTAGACCATGGTTTTCTGTTTTCCTTTTTTTATTTAATTAAGCTGGAAATTATGCATTAGACCGTTTATTTTTTGTTCGAGTTGTTTTTATGAGAATCAAGTTCCTAAAAGGGAAAATTATTTCAAAATAATTCGATAAAAATCATTTAAATTTTTTTCAGCTTTTTATTTTGACGCTAGATGGCGCCACATGGCAATTGAATTGTCTTATGGAAAATATATGATATGTTTAAAGTTTTATTCAAAAATTAAGGATAGCGTAAATTGGTATTAGGAACGATTTAATAATGTTATGCAAAAATTAGTGTATATTGCAGATAAGTTCTTAAAAATCTACATATTTTACATCTTGAGAAAAACATATTTAATTCAAAAAAGATTTAAGCATTCTTCTTTCAAATACTACAAAGGCATTCAAAATTGAGGAAAATAAAAAAAAAATGTGACTTTTTTCTTTCTTAAATTTTTTTATGAAACGTTTTAGAACTTAGTGAATTGAAAATTCTTTTTTTTTCTGTAAACAAATAAATAAAAATTGTAATAGAAATTTTTGGACCACGAGAATAAAAATAATTCAAAAAAAAAAATACGAAACAAAATTTTGACACTGTCTTGCAAAAGAGGTAGAAAAAAATTCGTCAAAATTCGTTGGGAACATTTTTTTGTCGAAACTACTAAGTGGAACTTGAACCACCTACGGAACCATTTGCCAGTTATATGACCAGTGTTGTGCAAAAATATATAAATTTGTAGAAGATTGCGGAAAAAATTATTATCAACAAAAATTGTCGAAAAATGGTAAAAAAGGTTTATTTCTAAAATTATTTTTTTAAACCAAAAAAAAAACTGTTTGAAATGATGAAAAAATTTGGTTCAAGAAAACTAAAAGGTCGTTCCAGTGCATTTGAAGTCGAGTCCCACATCTTAACTTGTCTTATATTTTCAAAAGTTACTAAGAATTATTAGCTAAGCAACATATCCCACTAAAATTAAAAACGAATTACAAAAAGATCCTAACAGGTTGGAATTTGACATTCTATTGTTTTTCGAAGTCTTAAGCATACAAAACGATTTTTTCCCTTCCAGCACTTCCCACATTTCCCCCCTTTATTTTTTTTTTTAATTCCTGTTGAACAAAGAAAAAAACATTGAGCAAGAAGCCTTGAACATTTTGTGAAGTTTATACCCAAAAAGATAGAGGACCACGCAATTTTTAGACATTTGGGTTTTTCATATTTAAAAAAAAAAGATATAACAAAACACTTTTAGTTCGATATCCCATTATAGCCACTCTTTTGAAATTAATTCGATCCTTATCATCTAAGAGAAAAAGTATGCAAACAGCAATAATGGAGCTTCAAATTTTTCTAAGGCTGGTATTCACCTAATTGGCCTAAGATCTAAAGATTTGTAGTTCATATACCTTCACAGAAAATCACGGTTTTGGAACTATTTCGACTTTTATCTTAGAATTTTGAACAAAAGTAATTTTCATCAAGATTTTTTTTTTAAATAAATCATCATTGTCTATTAATTTTTCTAGTAAAATGTGAGATATTGATTAACTACATGACATATTGACGATCTATAGTTGATTCAAAGTATGAGACGCAAAGGCTTCCGCATAGCTTTTGTTGTCCCTTATTAGCCCATGACACTGCTATACGTGTGTTTAATTATGCATTAATGATTTTGATTGTATAAAGTATATGTATCTATACTCTCTTTGTTAAATGGTCTCATTCCTCTTTATGTTGTTAAGGATGAAATGTGAGGAGCGAGTATATCCTTCTTCTCCATTTTATGCCAGAACGTGTGGCAACATTAATTTAGTAATTAAAGTAATCTAAGATGGTGCTTTCTCTGTTAACCTAATGTGTAATTAATATGCTGGCATGTTCGATTCGTATCTCACCGATATAAATGTTTATAGGGACAATATACAACATCGGATAGTATATCGAGGACATGGCAAGGGAAGAAAAATATCGATATAGGTATGGTACTATTTTCACACAATTACCAAGGACATTGAGGTTATAATTCAGTTGATGTGTATTCAAACGATGAAACGTGATATCTTCTTGAAATTTACCCATAGTTACATATATAGATATCTATATAAACACATAATACTATCGCAAGGAAAATTTAATACGGGTTACCTAGACCTACCCAACCTTTCTTAATAGAAATGCAAATCACATTTTTTTCTTTGCCTTCATTTCATTTGCTCAGTTTAAACTTTTTTTTTTGTCTGGTAACCTACTTCATGTTTTGGTTGGATGAATAACGAAGGATTCATTTGAAAATTAAAAAAGTTAAAAAAAACCGACGAGAATATTTAACCGTTACCCGGCAGATTTACTTTAATAAAAGTTAAGTTTAGTGAATGTTGGAACGTTTTTTGGCGAAAAAAAAAAGATAAGAAGCGAAATAAAGGATTCTTTTTTCAAAGCAAGAATACAACTTTTGTGAGAGCAAGTTTAAATTAGTAAATATTAAGTTGGTTTATAAGACTAGTGAACTGATATGCCAGCAATTTTAATTTTAAAACTGCAGTAACTGACCGTTATGCAGATTATTGAATTATTTAAGATAGGCTTAACAGCATAATAATCATCCATAAAATGACAAAAAATTAATTTTTAGCGTATAACTAGGGTTGCCAGATTTCTCTTAAAGCTTTTTGATTCTTATAAAAATTTATTTCATAGAACGGTAATGACTAATGACCTTGAGAGTAAGCAAAGCGAATCCTGAAGCTTATGATAAATTTCAATTATATTCAATCAATAATTATATTATATTCAATCTATTCGTTTTACTATTAAAGGTCATAACAGTGACACTACCATTATAGACAAATATTTTGTCACGAAACCTCGGTAGCGCAGTGCGTAGTCCATATTCTTCTGAGGGAGCTTGGTCCAGGTTCAAGTCCCAGTTGGGCAAAAAAGTTTTTCCATTAACATTGAACTATGAAAGACCAAGCACCACTAAAAGGATAACGCCTTGACAGTCGTGAAATAACCTTAACTCCAACCTAAAATATCTTGGTGGTAGCTCACTCAATTGTTGCTGTTTTATTCAGAACCTTCAACATTTTTAAGGTTTGAGCTGTCCCGGAGTTACAGTTGAATTTGTGCCTAAAATCTAGGACGTCTCGGCCAAATCTAAAGGGCAGATTTAACTAGTCTTTGATCAAAAATATGTAACGAAACCTTACCACTGCAGACCTCAGACACGTATAACCATTTTGACGTGAAGATACCTTTAAACATTCTGAGAAAAAAATGTTCAAAGATGGCTTTCGTTTTGGCAAAAAGCATCAGCCATTGAAAAAGCATTTCCTTTTTAAATGGTCGAGGCTAGGAATCGAACCCATACCTTCGGTATGACAGTCCTACCACGGGCTACTACGCACAGCTATACTTGTATACATACATGTATAAAAAATAAATGCAATTTGTTATTGTTTCCGTTTTTATTCAAAAAATTCATTTTTTTTGTATTCCACATACTTATGTACCAATTCTATTATTTTTCAAAACATATAATAAAATCATACAATTTTACATATGAAGATAAAAATACAGAAATGAAAAAAGAAAAAAAAACCTTCCATAAAAATGCTCTTCACTTTGTTTTTTCTTATTTTCGTTGATATTTATGTATTTTATATTTTGAAATTAACTGAAATGATGTGACGTATAAACGTATAAAAGTCGGGGTTGATGTTTCTTCTTCTGTTTTTTTTTTATGAGAATGCTAAGTGTTATTTTTTATTGGTTTCGATTACGATCGGAAATATTTGTTTCTTTGCAGACAATAATAAAAAAACAAACTTACAACGATATTTTCATTATTGTTTCGCAATAAAAAAATATCAATATAAAATATTTTCCTTTGCTTAAAAAGCATATTATTCTACCAGAGAATGAATTCAAATAAGGGATGTTGAAGGGGAAACAATATTTCTTATAAATGTTCCTACATAGTAAACAACATGTTCCTGAAGGTAATATCAAAATGATATGAATGAATAAAAAATATTAAGTTATTATGATACATTTATGTTTGGGTTCGAGAAGTATATAAATATAAATACGTACTCGTATATCTTATCTTAGGAAACTATTTAAAAACTTTTGTTTAAAAAAAACTGTTCACTATACATATTTGCGGACAAAATGTAGTTTATTTTTTAACATAATCATTATATTAGAGTCGCGTTGTTGGCTATCTCATATACAGCTGAACTCTTCTACGCTTACAACGGTACATCAGTTACACTAGGGTAGCTCAAATTATACAAAGAAGTTTCGAAACCGATGATACTATAGAAAATAAATTTCTTGACATCAGATGGCTCATCGCCATTTTGCTTTTTTTTCGAACAAACCATAAGAACAAAAAGGAGACAAATTTTTTAAAATACATCAAACTTTCTTATTGTTTTGTCCTAGAATTATCTGGAGACATATTTGAAAAGGAATTTCAAAGGAATTGAAAAAGAATGTTCTAAAAAAAAGATTCTGTTCTGTACGTTTCGCAGATATTTAGTTGTTAAATAATTTTTTTGTTCTTTCCATAGGAAAGGTATAAAAAAAATTACGGGAACAACTTTAATTTTTTTTAGTTTTCTAGCTGTTTGCCCTAGAATAAGTCGAATGACAATATTTAGAAAGGACATTAAATTAAATATTTTATAATTGTTTAATTATTTGAGTTTGTTTACCTCCTTTTAATTTTAGTACAAAAATGGCATTTTTTTCGGCTTGGAACTTAAAAAGTGTTGCTTTTAACTTTTGAAATAGAGAGAGAAATAGAGTTAGGTATGGCAAATTTTTGAAGGTTTTCAAGCTTTAAAATTTTTTACTCTTTCACAGAAGAAGACAGTTATTAAATAGTCCAAAATTACATAGAGAAAGTTGGGGGAATATTTATCTAGTGATGAAAATTAACTCTAGAAATATATAATTAGTTAAAAAAAAAACGTGTTTTATTTTTCAAGATGGATTTAAAAGATTGTTTTACTTCTACTAACCTTAAGAAGTATTATTTATGGCTTCTGGAAACTCAACTATTCCCCTTTCTTCCCTCAACCTTTCTTAGATCAATCCACTCTTCTGCCTGCATGCATAAGATTAAAGGAAGGTACCCAGCAGTGAGACACATTTTATTCAAATTAGTATTCCAAAAACAACGAATTCGAGTATTTAAGTGATCTCTAATTTTATAGTTAACACTTTGGGCTCTTTTTGAGTTAAACAAATTTAATTTACGTTTACAAAAAAAAATTTAATCATATAAGCAGACCACTGTTGGTAAACCTACACCAACAGTTAATTTAAGCATGAGCTAATTTCTTACACTTGATTTTTAATTTATCATATTAAAGTCAAGAGCAAATGTGAACTGTACCAAAAATGAACCAAAACAAACAAAATTCAACAAGGACTTCCATTTCTGGTCTCGTATTTCCCAACAAACAGTTCATTAGCGCAATGAATATGTGCCAAAAAAAAGTACGTTAATGCAAACATAGTTTCATCAAGCAGAAAAATCTTTTATTGAGTAGAATTTTTTAAACAAAAAATAATTGGTATAGCAAATAGAATTTTATTGAGAGAAGAGAAAAAAAACAGTTAATATATTATATAAAAAGAACTTGGTCTTTACGAAGATTATTCGTCACGTAAAATTGTATTTAAGAAATAGCGAGTTATACGCAAAATATGGAATAAAGCCATTTTTATGCATATATTCCATGTCCTGCCACGAATTTTGTTCAGAAAACATCAGATTCTGATTCGAAACCCCCAAATATATGAAGGCGGGAAAATTTCAAAACTACCCCACGCTTTGTTTCCAAATAACTTTTATTATACATTTTCACTGCCTGTATTGATTCCGAAACCGTTAACTTGATCACTTTGAAAATTGGATCTTAAATTAATTTTTTATGGTAGGTTAGGTAGGTATAGGTTTATACACATCAACTGTTCCTATAGGTAGTGCTTGAGTCAAGTTATATCCCAATAGTTCAAGAAATAGTCTTAAAATCTGGACCCAATGTGAACCTCTATCCAGCTAATGAAAAATTTGTTTTTATAAAGCGAATTGAGACAATATGGATGAACACAATTAATAAATTATTATGTTGTTTGTTTCTAAGTGTATGGCATACGTAGCCTAGTGCCTCTAGTATCCTCAATGTTTACCAATAATCAGTAAAAATATGTTTAATAAGTAGTTGATATTGACAGAATTTTGAACGGAAAAATTTTCGACATTGAAAATCTACTTCTTTTATTTGGAGAAGAATGAAATTATTTACAATAGCAACTTAAAAATTCTTTGGAACTGGAAATTATTAAAAATGACAAAAACAAAATTTTACATTTTAAGATCTATCAGAAATGCTTGACTTCTGTCAGCTACCTCTGGTGTTCCAATATCTAATAAACTGAACGAATCAGAATACCACGATGAGGCTTTTAGTTTTACGTAACCGAGACGGGATTCACATTTTTCGGAAGGAAGAGATGAGATCTTAAAAGACTACAGTTTAAATCGAGCGAAGCCAACTTAAGCAGCTGGTGCAAGACATGATAAGCAAAGTATACGTCTTAAAGGTATATACGCTCACGTAAAATTCAATCTTAAGAAAGCGGTGATCAATTATGAAAAAGACTTCCAATGACATATTTGTTTTTTTTTTATATTAGTCTTAAATGCTAGCTCGGTCCAGCATGCGGTTTCCGAAAATAGTCTCCTAAAGCGACAATAACACTTTGGTGTAGTTGGGCGTATACGCACTTTTCTTCAAAACTCAAAATTATCGTACAACCTACAGAAAAACGGAGATGGATGGTTTCGAGCCTGATAATCTAGAAAGTAGTAGACAGTAGTCTAATAAAAAAAAACCAAAAACCGAGAAGAGTTCAATCGCTACTAAATGATGGTTTCTGACGCTAAAGCAGAGCCTTGATTCGAAGAACGCTTCTTAATGTTCTTCGGTCAATGCAATAAATTTTACTCCTCTTTTAATCACGGCCTTCATTTAAATCCATCCAAACTTAAGTACAGCTTACATACGAATGTATATACATATCTAGGCGAGTGCTTCAATAACTCATTTTGAATCTCCCGCCAGTTGATGGAATTCAAAACTTTGTTTTAAAAACGATTGGCGATAGGAATATTACGCAAAAATGTATACTTCTCCGTTGCAAAAAGTTCCCTTTTTCCATTCACTATTTAATCAATATTTTTATAGACGTTGTTCTAGTGAAATATCCCTCAAAACAATGCCATAAGTTTTACCTTAAATTCAACTACCGTAGTAGGGTTAAGTACAGTGTAGCCGCACTACACGAATGTGGAATGCTCCATTTTTCTCTCAAATTGTGATTTGCAGACGTTTAAACTTTAGTAAACCAAGGTGAATCAGTACCTCGTTTCCAATTTCCCTAAACTCTTGCACTGGATTAAAACATTTGAAGGGTAAGGATCAACGGTAAACAACTTTAAGTGCGCGCAAATTATAAAAAGAAAAAACAAATAATATTTATTAATATTATGAACGATTTTTTTTAATTGATAAAACCATGTTGAAATTTTCTTTCAGCAGACTCGCTTCGGTTTAAATCATTTTTATCTTCCAGCTTTCCAGTTCAACTTTCTTCGAACTGAGTGTCTGACAGCAAATTTTTTAAAATTTGTGAAAAAATTTCAAAATTTTTGAAAGAAAGAAAGAAACAAAAGTTAGAAACCTACATTAACCTGATCACGTGCCCACACTGCCATCTTGTTGACTTCTTTCTTACTTCACTGTAACCGACCGACGATTGCTTTGATCTCGACTGATACCGTAACTCTCTCACTTCATTGTTTCATTTGGTTTGGGGTTTGCCAATTTTTGTTTCATTTAAAATATTTGTGAAATTAGAATATCCTTAATACAAATACACACATTAGCTGTGTACTTTTATTTTGTTTATTGTAACAAATATTTTATGAAGCCTACACAGCAAATATCATAAAACCCACTCAAAAATCCTTTTTTTTGTTCTATCATTTTCAAAATCCCATTGACAAAAACTTTCCCTTTACCTAGAAACACAAGGAAAAGGCTCTTTGATTTTATAAAATAATGCGTGCTCTATAATAATCCCACTTCCCACACGAAATCTTCCTCTAGAAATTTATTTAAGTTCAAAAACAAAAAACAAACTGTTCACAACTACTTTAAAATATTTTTTTCATTTAAATAAGAAATAAATCATTTAATCCTTCATTGAATAGAAAAGCAGGACACGTGTGTAAGTTTTATCGAAATAAAAAAAAAAATCATTGAAAAATACTCCAATTAATTTTAAAATTAAATTAATTTCCAACTATGGTTAGTGCAATACCTCTATACGCAGCACGTGAATGAATAAAGGTCCTGATATAAACAACATCACCTACCTTTACAACTCCACTATCGGATTGGATCGTAGGTACCATAATACGATTAATGAGCATGATAAACTGCTAAACTGGCCAGTGTACCAGGTGGTTCTGTTTCTGTTTCTGCTGCTGCTGCTGCTGCTGCTGCTTCATCCTTGTGTAATATTTAAATTATACCCATTTATAAACATACATAATATATACATAGTTGTGTATAAGTATATTTTATTTAGATGTATCCCTTTTTTCAGTGTAGATTTACGATTAATTTGAAAATGAATAATATCCTTTTATCATCATAATCGCAGTAGGTCGGTAGTTTTATAACATCTACATATATAAATTTTCAATAACAACAACAACAAACAACTAATCTCGCCCAATAGTGTAAATATTCTACATCAACATTTCTATCCTTGCAAAAGGTTTAATCCTTTAACACTATATTTCAACCGTACCGCAAATTAATTTCCGTTTTTCTGTTAAGCTGTAGGAATAGGTGTTGTGATGTTGATGCTTCTATTTTATAGTTTTTTTTTTTTTTTTTTTAATTTAACCTAAAAATAGTTACAGAGGATAAACGATATATGCGTGATGTATGGACTCATTCACACGTGTAGGTACGTGTCGCGCACTTATTTTACTTTATTTCATTTCGTCACATTCGATAAATACGATACGATACGGTACGATACGAGCAACGGAAGCACAACAATGGTAGCAGGATATGGTTATTTATATGTATTTTTTTTTTTTTTTTTTTTTTTTACTTTGTGCTTATCAACTTGCAGGATCACAACCGAAACAAGGAATGCCTTTGGAATGCTTCTCTTTACACACAACACAAAATATCCACACAAACACAAACTCTCTATATTATGGCATCCTTTCCTTTTTTTTTAGGGATTTTCCATTTTACTATATCTTCACTAAATATCTAGGATGAGACAAATAGAGTACAAATCCTTTAACTGATTTGTTTCCTTTTTTTTCGTTAAAAAGGATTTTTTTCTGTAATTTTGCTTTGAATTATAATATGTTGATCAGAATTTCATAAAACTGTTATAATATTAACCACAAAGCGACAGCTTAACGGTAAATAATAAAAAACCGGTGTCTTTTTTTTGGAATTTAAAAGAAACGATATTGATTAAATATTTTTTTTTTCAAATTTTAGGTCGAAAAGTGGCACTCTTTTTGTGTTTCACAATTTTTTATTTTTTGAAATTTCAATATCCACCGAAATATTAAGAATACGAAATATGAAAACGAAAAACAAAACTCAAAAATGCTGATAATTTAATTTAATTTTTTTTTTATTCTTGATGCTATAAAGGACACACACACCGTATATAATGCGCACGTGAATAAACCGTCGTCGTTACGAGATAACCAAACGTTACGTTCAGACTCGAATTCGAAACTAGATCCTATATTTCATACAATGCAGACCAGAAGGTGGCACAAAAATGTCCTTAGGTGGTGGAATTTAAGTGGGTGGCTATGTGGGGTTTTTTTTTTTCATAAAAATACACCAAATATTTTCTCTGTATCTCTTTCGTTTGGCTCGCTCTCTCTCTCTCTCTCGCTCTTTCTCTTTCGATAAGTATCCTTTTTTCAAATATTGTTGAAAATAACACTCTATTTTCAGCTATTTGGCCAAACACACTCCAGGATAGATAATACGAAAAAGTGTTACATTTTAATAAAATGAGGACTTTATGTCATGGATTGTGGTATGCTCTTTTAAAAGTCTCTCAAATTCAGAAATCACAATCAGGACTTAGGACAGGACTCAGGATATAAATGAGGAGAGCATTTGAATGAACATCAAAATGAAATATTCTTTTATTATAGAATTGTGGGAGAAAATGATTGTTTTTGGGTTCAGAAGCTATTAAAGCGCATGTCCTATGAGTGGTTGGCGATATATGAATTCGTGAGTGTAAGGATATGTTGTTTTTCCTTTGCAAAATGTTTGTTGTGTAATGGAATCTTTGGAATCTTTTTTTTTCTTTTTATTTTATTCTAAGCTAAGCATTTGAATTGTATAAATTAATTTATGATGCTCTCTATAATAGAACCTTTTCGTTTGACCTAGTTTAACATTTTTTGTCTTTGTATTTTGTCAAATTGTCCTTTTTTAGCAGTAATGTCCTTTTTCATATGCAAGGGATTTTTCAACAAAATTTTAATAAAAATTCATTTGCATCAAAAAAAATGGATCCATTTTACAAAAAAGATAAGGATAAGAAAAAAGAGGTCCTTTACTTTCTTTTTATAAATATCCTTCAGATATTCCATTGAGTATTATTTAATTATAAATTGATACTTAGTCTTGTTTCAATTTATAATTAAAAAAGAAATATGAATTTGTCCTTTTTGAAGGCCGTTATTGAAGTCATTCAAAACTATAAGGACTCTCTTATGCGTGTTATTTTATCTTATTAAGAGACGTTCGTATGGAATTCCTTACATGATTCCCTTAAAACATTCCAGATTAACTTTCCATGCATCTTCAATTTTCAGTTCTGGAAATCTCTTATACTATATTATTATTCTCTTAATATCTATTCCGCTCTCTCGCTCTCTGTTGCTATTTGCTGACCTAGGACATATTTTTTTTTTTTTTTGTAATTTAAGAGTTTGCTCTCTTTCATGGCCCAGTAAACCTGGGTAGATATCATTTCCATTTGACACATTCTATGATAATAGAGAGCCTATACTTGATGGTTTATAGGTTGATTTTCTATAGCAGAAGTAATGTGTAATTTAATTTTACACCTGCAATCTACCTCTAACCCTCAACTAAAAGGAGTCAGTTTATGATGTACAAACAATATTATATGGAATGATATATCATGCTTCATACATTACGGTCTTGCATGGGGTATAATAAAGGCCATTAAGTATCCTGTACCTGTAACCTAACACACCAACATCAAATCCCTTCCCTCTTGAAAAAAAAGGTAGGTAGATATTTTGAAAAAAACAAATATTTTAAGGATATACCAGCAATAGGAGCCAGTATTCATCAATCTCAATCTGGGGGCTTTAAAAGTTTTTTTTTTTCAAAGAAAAAAAAATAGAAAAAAATATAAATTTTAAGAAAAATAGCAGTTAGGTTTTTTTTTTGGTTCAGAAATAAACCTAAATAACTTTAAAGGACATTAAATATGCCAACATGGATAAAATATATTGTGTTCGTATTTTTTTTTTAAATGTCCAAATCTATATTCGGAAAAAAAAAACAAACGTTAAAGTTGAATGCCAAAGTTGCATGCTGTGGGAGAAAGAAATTTGGGTGGTGAAGGATGAAAATGATTTAATTGTAGTTGTTTTTTTCTTTTTGTAATAAAAGATGAAGGCGGGGGATGAGAAATGTAAATTACAAAGGAATTGAAAAAAGTAGGAGAAAAAAAATGAGACGAAAAAAAAATCGTTTTTTTTTATGGATGAATGATGATGTTTTGAGTTTGAGGTTTGAAGAAGAAGAAGGCAAAAGGATGTTAATGGGATTTTATATTGTTGTGCAAGTGTTGTTTTGCAGAAAAATAATGATTTTTCCTTTCCTCCTTTATTATTATATGTATATTTTTTTTGTTGCTGTAGCTGAAACCGTTTTATCGTAATTTTAGTCGAAGGACGCACTTTCTCTTTTTTTTTGTGTTGTTGTTGTTGTATGTACGTAAAGTAGAAGGCGGTCGGTCGGTCTATGTCCTCGTTTGTCATGAGATTATGTCTGGAGGACAGAAAACAGCTTGAATAATTTTCTAAAAGATTAAATATATTATAATGACATTAAAGTGATAGTAAAATTAATATTTGTATTTATGCTGTAGCTTATGGTTAGGTATTTATGTAGCTATACCAAATTGTTTGTCTTGAAAAAAGGGTTGTTGCTGATGCATTAGCCAGATCTAACATACCTACTTTTTAAAATAATTGTTTTCTTTGTTAGGGTAATTGCATATACATACATACATATAGAACTTAGACAAACATTTTATGTGTAGCATTTTTAAAATGCACACACAAGAAACACTATTAGTAAAAAAGTATTTCGAATATTTGTATGGAGATTAATTTTATGAGAGATTTTTTGCAGAGATTTTCTTAAACGAAGCTCACAAAAATAATATGACAACAATTTTGAAGACAACTTATAAGAATTTAAAATTAGGATAAAAAGTAAGCAAATCTAAAGTGGAAAGCAAAATAAAATAAAATAAAATAAAATAAAATAAAATAAAATAAAATAAAATAAAATAAAATAAAATAAAATAAAATAAAATAAAATAAAATAAAATAAAATAAAATAAAATAAAATAAAATAAAATAAAATAAAATAAAATAAAATAAAATAAAATAAAATAAAATAAAATAAAATAAAATAAAATAAAATAAAATAAAATAAAATAAAATAAAATAAAATAAAATAAAATAAAATAAAATAAAATAAAATAAAATAAAATAAAATAAAATAAAATAATATAAATAATATATTTTAAGAAATCAGGAGTCCATTTTTTAGTGGTCAATAAAATTTTCGCAATCTATGCTCGGTAGAATCAGGTGGGCAGGGCACCTAGCTCGCATGAGTGAAGAGGAACCGGCTCGGAAAGTCCTTGGTGGTACATTCTATGGTAGACGGCAGCGTGGTAGACCATGCTTGCGCTGGAGAGATGGCGTAGACCAGGACGCCCAAAGCCTAGGGGTGCGCAACTGGATGGTGTTGGCTCAAGACCGGGATAGGTGGAGAGACTTGTTGAAGGAGGCCAGAACCGGACCCCGGTTGTTGAGCCGATGATGAATAAGATTTTCTCCATTACCATATCATCATCATCATCTTTTTAGATACAGACCATAGAGAAATCTTCCGTTTTTAATCTTGTATAGGATGTTTATCTAGCTTAAATTTCAACTAATGTCTCCTTTTTTTGCAATGAGAGAAAATGTTTGAAAAAAAAAATTTTTTCCTAGTAGCAATTTTATGGATTGATGAATAAGTTTTTTTCCCATAGTTTTAAAATATCTTAAAAAAGTGGTTTTTGGTTTTGTGCATAAAACTGTGCATAAAATTAATATATGTATAAATTTTTTCAAAAAACATTTTTCAATACAGTGGTGAGGGGTGCCATTAAAATCCTAATACCTATATGTATTTTTAAACTTTTACCAGGCTTATTAATTCCCTTATTAGTTTAATGACTGAAATTTCTTTACCAACAGCAAGCAAAGATAATATTCTTCATTAATGTGTGCATAAATTTTATACTAAGCAAAGGAACATTATGGTGGGGTGAATATTATCGTACCATATTTTCCACCACTTCTAACTTATATGGCCCAAACTTTACCAGTTCCAGGAAGTTAAAAAATAAAAAAAAATTAATAATAAAGCCTTGCGAACCATGAACTCAAAAAGTGAAATAAATTTGTTTGGGCGCCATTGCCTAAATAACTTTAATACTTATAATGTGACAAAATATTAAAATTCTTTTGAGACAGGCAACAAATTTCCCAAAAACCCATGTCTGCAAATATTATCAACGACAAACATATAGGTATATATGTATAACAACAACACATCCCTTAATTTTGCCTTAAGGTATAAAAAAAAAAAATGTTAGCAAACACCTTAAAAATAAAATAAAAACTCAAAGCCCAAATAAATTTCAAAGCCTCTAACCATATACACATTACACAATATGAGCATGAACAGAGTGCATAGAGGGAGTACGAGAAGAAAAAAAAAAAGAAGAAGTATAAAAACAAATTCGCAAAGCAAATAAAAATAAATCAAAAATTTAAGAAATACAAAAAAATTCCTTTTTCTTATTTTTGCCTGAAGTTGTGCTGCTGTGCTTCTGCAAAAGGGCACAATATCCCCCATACACGTTTGTTTACAAGCTCAGCAGCAAAAGGACTCCATCTCCACAAGAGGAGTATGTGAAAACCTAATACACGCATCATTTTTACATCTTTTTTTTTTTGCCAAAATAAACAAACAAAAGCACATTGCTAATAAATACAAGGATTTTCAAATTCCAAATACCAATAAAAAATTTAGTTCGGTTATGAGTGTTGGTTTATTTTTGTTTATTTAATTTTTATTTGCCACCATATAGAGTATAGAAGGACACAAGAGCAGAGTTATAAACGACCCTTTAAATTTTCTTTGACAGAAAAAAAAGCAACCAAAATACAGGAATGTTATGGCAACGAAAAAAAAAGAAGAAGTATGAAAACCGAGGTTACCAAAAAGGACATTTTTTTTTCTTCTCCGGAAACTGCTTTGAAATCTGAATCCTTGGCTGTTGCAAAATGTGCTCAAACCCAATGATTGTTGTATCTTGTAGCCCAAATAGTAGATGGCGGATGGCGGTGTTGTGCGGTGGTGAAGCGGTGTAGCGCGTTGTGTTAAGACAAACTAAACAAAAGGATTGTCTTCCAAGGGGATGTTAGCAAGCGCTTAAAAGCTTCCCAACTCCAGGATGCTCCTTTTACGGTCTACAAACAAATTGAGCAGCAGCAGTGGTCAAAATGTATATACTGTGTGTGCCCTGCAGTTGGAATGCAAATTACATGTTTGAGTACCTTTTTCTTTTCAGTCTTGCTGGGCTATATGATTTTGATTTTCTGGGGAGGAATGAAAAAATGACTTTGTAAACAAAGGATGTTGAATATATAGAGGTATAGGTACAGTTTTGCGGTGAAAATATTCATGAATGAAATTTTTGTTGAAAGGCAAATATCTGAAGATATGCACATTCAACCTGAAAGGAATATTGTTTTATGCTATTGTTAGATATTCAAACGACCTCTTTCTTTCAGTAGGGACTCATAATTCATGCACAAAATACACCACACGTAACGTACCCACATAAATATAGTAGTATCAAATTCTTGGAAATATTTTTGTTTGGGTAAAATATACCAGGAAAAAAAAAGATTCGGGTTTTTGAATTGGAATTCAAATTATATCAATTTAATTGGTTTCCACTGAGCGAATTAGAATATGTAAAATTGCCAAGAAGTGCAAAAAAAAAGAAAGAAGATAACAACGAAGTTAACGGTAAATAAAAATCCAATTGAGAAAGTTCACTTGAAATAGGAATTTTTGACACTTTGCCTTCAAAGAGTGGACAATGACGAAAAATTAAATATTTAAATTCTGAAAAAAATGTCTTAGTAAGAATGGTTTAAAGTGTGTGTAGTAATATGCCGGGTACAATTTAAATTGCAAGCATACCAAATCTTAACTGTTTTTTCTTTTTAAATTGGGACAAACCCAAACCCTCTTCGTCTATGAGTTGTGTTCGGTTTTTGAAATTTTTAAAGGTAAACATTGATTTTTAGTTAGGTATACGAACTAAAGGGACTATTTTGTAACTTGAATTTCGAAACGGAAAACTTTAATGTGTTTCTGCCATTTTCCAAAATGAACTAATTTAATTCCTAAATCAAAATATCTAAGCATTAGAAAACAATTGCACTTGAAAAAACATACATTTAATATATTTGTCGTTTTCCTTTATTTATCAAAAACTCAGAAGAATTATTGGAAAACAAATAAAAAGCAAAGTACCAATTTGTTCATGCTTTTTATTGAAAACAGCAAAGTACTCACAAGTACTGCTACAAGATACCGAAAAGTCACCTAAGATAAATCAAAAACTTTTTTGTGATTTAGAAGCGATAGAGTAATATTAAAAAAATATTCAGAAATAATTGTTTGTAAAATTTTCCAGAACTTTTTTTTTGACGTTTGGTTTTTTTTACACATATGTACATTTATTCCCTAAATAACTGTAAACAAGATTTGCAAAAAAAAGTCAGTGTAAAATTTTATTTAGAAAATTTAGTCCACATAAGCTGAAAAAAATGCATAAAAATAGATTGCATTTAAAGATATGTACTTTTAAGTAAAAAAAAAAATAAAAAAAGTCAAAAACTGTTTTCATCAATGTTAAAGTACACAAGAATAAACTTAGAAAATTACGAAACGAAAAACACGAGACAGTATAAAACTCGGTATTGCAAAGATTGTAAGAAGAACTTTTTTAAAAAATTTTGATCGGAATCCATGTGTGCAAAAATCGAAAACCTAAAATCTGGTTGTATGGTAAGTATAGTAAGTACCGTTAGAAAAATTTTTTTTTTTGAAAAATATACTTTTTGACTAAAGAATAATTCAAAAAAAATTTGAGTCGTTTTTGAGATAAATAATTTTTTTCTTAATGGTTATGCACATGACAGGAAACATATTTTTGGAGCTACAAAAAATTTCTTTTCACCTCTAGGGAATCATCAAAAAACCAAGTTTGTTTCAGTAGTTTAGACTATAGGTAACTTAGACTAGATCACGAGAAAGACTGACCGAAAAACCGACACACTGAAAGACAGCTAGAAAGACAGCATTACCAGACCCACTTCTATATCTTCTTTAATACAAAAAAAACACACATGCCACTAAGGTACTATAGCGCATGTTTTAGATTCTTAAAAACTACTGAAGCGATTTTCTTCAAACTTTAAAAATCGTTTTAAGCTTTTATAACCGTTAAGTTAAAATTTTTAATATTTTTTTTTCTGCGGATTCTTGTAAGAAATTACCTAAACTTATTTGATCAAAAAAATATTTTTCAAAAAACCCGTAATTAACGGTGTACCGTAGAACCCACTTTTTCCATAAATAGTTTGATGGATTGTACCGGTTTTTTTTTTTTGAAAACTAAATATTTTTGAAAGCGAGTAGATATTCTTTTTAAAATAAGAAAATAGAATTTTATGCTTCATTAATTTTTGTCCCTAATGATATTCTTGTTTTTGTATTTGTTTTTCTTGTATTCTTTAGTACTTTAACATTGGAGCAAGTTCTTGCGATCTATTCTGCACGTTAAATATTTACGTAGAACGAAAAAATTTTGTGACCAAAAATAAAATGTTGGTTAAAGTGCGGAAGCATTCCAGCACTATGAATTCCCAAACACACATTCAGTGAGTGTACCGACAGAAAGTGATGTAGTTATACATTATATGAGAGATCAAAATTTTCAAACATTTAAAATAAAACGTCCTTTGGGAAAACTTCTTTTTGAAAGCATTCTATTCCCTCGGTCTCGGATGTACTTTTTTTTCCAAGCTTTGAAGCCTTAGTGCTCTTTTACCTTAAACCGCCTCTTGATAGCCCTCGAACTGAAACAACTTACGACTATCTCGGCACTTCTTGGGATGGATGTTATTGCATCCTTTGCGCTCTTCTCTATTCAGATTGCCCTTTTGTATCTCAAATGTCTCGAATTGTTTGGTTGTTGTTTGAAAAGTTTTTTTTTTCATTTTTTTGCTTCTGCGTCCTTGCCACCACTTTTCAACAGCATCAGGCTTTGACTCTTTTGAAGGGCTTTTATTTGAACAATTTAATGGCTTCTTTTATTTAATTAAGTGTATGAGCCATCAGACTTTTGTTGCGCCACTTTTTGCTGTTCGACGACGTTTCCTCTTCATGTTGGCAGAAAAGAGTTTATGTAGTATCAGTAGCTATTGTATAATGTATGTTGTATATTCTGGAGAATCCCTCAGTGAATTAAGCCCCTCGAGAAGGGAGGAGGATGCCTGCGAGACAATAAAACAAACTTTAAATTGTTAATGGAGATGTAATTTAATTAGGAGTTTTAACTTGAATTTTACTCATTTAAATTTTCCAGAGAAGAGATTTTTTTTCCAATTCCATTTTAATCTCAGTTTTTATTTAGTTAAAGTACTTTGGCTTGAATATTTACATAGAATCTTTGGAGCAAACAATTTTTGTTTATTTTTTAGACTCATGATACATTATACTGTGGAATCTTTCGTTAACGTTGAATCCTTGAGGCGGACAACTAAGCTTTCATCTCTTTGATTTTGATGATTATTTGTTACCTTAGACGGAGTGCCTCACGTTACTCGGAAGCACATCAGTGAACTGGATAGATTTTACAGAAGAAGAAAAATTGATTTTTTTTTATTTTGAAAAATATATGTATGTATTTTTAGGTGAGAGGGGCATTTTTTCAGAATTTTAAAATAGTTGTGTATTTTTTGAGTCAAAATTTCATTATTTTGTTTTTTATCTTAGATGAAGTTATTTCACTAAAAATGTTATTAAAAAATTGATTTCTAAAGTAAATTCGTTTTTTTTTTTGTTGAATTAAATTTTTTTCTAAACTTTACTTTCCAATGTACAATTTTTTGTTTGCAATATTTAATTTTTTTTTTCCACATACACATACCTAGAATCGCAGGCTGAGTAGTTTCTTCGATGCAAGTGCCACTCATAGATAAACGTCTCGCTCTAACGACAGAAGACGAGTTTTCGAACCAGTTTCTACGCGATTTCTTAATCCACATTGTACAATGCTGTCTAAGCCGTTTCATTTCCACGTCCAAAGAGGAGGGATGTGAATCTGGAAACGAATGTGAAAAGCTAAGGGTGCTATCGTCAGCGAAACAATTTAATGGATTAGTAGTTGCAGACAGGAGATCGTTAATGGAAATAAGGAAGAGGGTCGGAGAAAAAACGGAACCCTGTGGCACACCAGTATTTATGTTGTGGATTTCAGACTTGAATCCGTCTAATACTACTTGTATAGGGCGATTCCAAAGAAAGTTATTAATCCAACGAAGAAGGGTTTCATCGATACCGAAAACACGTATTTTCGATAAATGACAAACTGGTATGAATGAATGAATGATAATGGGTATAATTGCACTGCGACCTTTAGATCTATTGTGCTTCCCTTTTTTTTAACAGGATGAGGTTTCTCATCTACAGTTCATCCTCTAGATTCGTTCTTTTGAGGAATTTAAGAACTTGCGGTATTTTTAGAGAATGTATTTTGTTCTCTTCTATATGGCGCTTGCCCAGATATTTGTGTCTTTGATGCACTAGTGCATCGCATCTAAATATTATTTGGTCAGGTGTCTCCTCATGAGCGTTGCAGAATCTGCAAGCAGCACTGCTTACTAGGCCAAGGATGCTGAGATATCTTCTCAGTTTACAATGACCTGTGTGGAGGCCCGTTAATTTCCTGAGACTTAGGCTAATGCAGGATGATATGGAACGCTCACGGTTATAGTTTCTCAGCAAGAGTTTGGCCTGTCTTAGTTTGGGGAGTTATTTCCAGATTTTTGATCTTGTTGCCTCCTCTTCTAATATTATTTTATTTTTAATCAATTCTGCCCTAGATATGCCACAATAGGGCTCTGGTCCCGTTAGGGGTGCCGTTGCTTCTAATTTAGCTAGACACTTCATGGCCCTGGAAGCACAAAAGTGACCCGGTACCCAATGTAGTGTGACTTTGTTTTCCTTGCCCAGTTCATTAAGCTTATTCACACATTCCCATACTAGTTTTTAAGTAATGGTATATGAGTTCAAAGCTTTTAGTGCTGCTTGACCATCTGACATGATTGCAATATTTTGGTTTTTATATTTTCTATCGATGTTGCGTTCTGCGGATTTTCTTATAAATCCCTGCCCCAGCCCCTTCAGACCACGCGTGACATTAGCTAGTTTCAGTCATGAAAATCGAAAAATTTCATTCTCATATCGGTCTTCTAAAATTAAGTCCCTTACTGACTGAAGCCATTTTTTTTAAACTTGTAACTTCTTTGGTTTTTAGATGTTTTCTAGCTCGAAAATAACGGTACCTACCATGTAACAGCTGAGGCAAAATGTATTTATCTCAAAATGACCCTAACGATGTTGATGATTTTTTTCTGTGGGGTTATGTACTGTACATTATGTAATTGAAATTAATTATTCAAAACGTATTTTCAAAAAACAATTTTCTTCGTTTCTATGGCTGGAAAGTTTATACCAGCCATTTGTTTTTCGATTTCCTCATAAAAGGTTGAACAGATTGTATTTTAAATTTTTATGAAAGAGGTTTTTAATTAATATACCAAATTTTTCAAAAAATTGATATTGGCTCTCAAAAAATAAATAATTTTTTTTTGGAACTCAATATTTTGAAAACGAGTAGATATTTAAAAAAAAAATGTATGTTATATAATTATATGTTTTTATTTTAGATAGGTACATAATTTTTTGTCTAAAAATTAAAAACTTAAGAAATAGATGGCATCTTCAGTTTTGGGTCCAAACTTTGCTTTGGCTTATTTTAGACTTTCAAATAGGAAATTTTATGCTTTTTCATCTTTATTGAAAAATTCTTGCATTTTATTTCCCTCGAACGCCTTTTTGAGGTGAATTTGAGCCTAAAATTTTAATCCTGATTAAGGAGTAGGTACTTTATTCATTCTACTAATTGTATGTACCCACGCACTTTATATGTATAATGTTTTCATTTTTGGCTCAAATCCTTAACAATTTTCTAAAAAAAATAAACTAAATTAATTGATAAAAATGACACCGGACTCCTAAGGCAGCCAAAATTAAATTTCAGGACATGATGCAATAAAACAAAACTCCATCTTGTAACAGAATTAAAATAAATTTGAGACATCATTCAACATTTAATTTGATTATAGTTTTTCATGTGCTATAATATAGGGGATGGCTAACGCCCGATTCATTTAGCAGCACCACCATATCATAATCGGTGTGCATGAATCAGTGTGTGGTTATGCGAGCGGCATGCTAGCACAAATCTTATCACCTTAAGTGTGAATCAATCTTCCAATAGCAGAGGTAATTAATTATACCATACCAACCAACCAACCACCCCCATTCTGCGCCAACAAAATGTAACACATCCATATGGATGATGTCATTGATTTATGGACGCGTTCTTCCTGCGTCGTCGTCGTTCCTGTCGCTCACAGTGTGGTTATGGGAATAATGAATAATAACACTTCAGACGGACCTACCCGAAATGATGGTACATGATGCGGCCACAATTTAAAGGTCGGTGCGATAGGATTCCAGTTAGCTGATGATGGAAGGGAGGTATATATGGTATAAGGGAAACGGATGACTAGAAAAAGAATGATGGATACTCTTGTTTTACTCTCCACGAGTATTATAGATCTTCCTGCCTATCCTCTATTCAATACCTACACATATAAGAGTTTTTTTTTTTTTTGAAAAGAATCCTGCTGTTTTCCGAAGGGTGCGCTGCGAATGAAACCACCTCCATCGAATATCCCTTCTCCCCATCATCAGCTATAATAGCAGTACAAGGATAATAATTTATAATTTATTTACCAGACAGGCTAAATGATATGCCATAATCTCATTCCTGAAAATATATTTTTTTGTGTGTTGCTGTGGCAGTACTGAATGCTTCGCAGCTAAAGAGGCATAACGTAAAAAAAATATATAATATGAGTGGAAGACGAGAAGACGAAGAAGACAACGACGACGACGACAACACCGACACCGACGTGCGTCATTAGAATACAACTTAAGTGAATCCAGACGCACGAACACGAACGTGACGTGGTCGACTGTGCAAAGCTCTTGTAATGCGATAAATTCATGACCTCAGAAGTGATTGCTTATCACTGTGAGTTTTTGTCGCGTTGTTGATTGTTTGTCTTATGATATTTGTCTTGTGTGATAATCTTTCATAAGACAAATGAACAAGAGGAAGGGAATTCCGTTTTGGCTTCATAGTCATTTATTAATCCTTGGATTTTTTTTTTTGGCTGCAAATTTTTTTTTTTTTTTTTGATACAGTACAATTCAAGGCTGGAAAGGATAAGGTATTCGTAGATTGAAATAGAAATAAAACATGCAGGAAAGCATGCGAACTTTTGAAATGGAATAATAAATAGATTTAAATACGCACATTCCTGAATCACTGACTCATCACATTATTGAACCATTGAGTAAGGAGCGACTGAGACATAAATCACATCAATGCAACTAACACCAAAGTGAGTTCAGCATAATATAATAACACCTTTAAGCTTTTCGCAAAAGCATGCATGCAAGTCCTTGGACTGATGGGACTGCAGATCAAAAGTGTTGTAAAAGAAGAATATGAAGCAATAAAACAGGAGCTAGCCAGTGTCGAAAACTAGGAGACACACTTCGTTGGGTAGCTTGGCAGTTCCAGAACTTGATAGCATGATTTCAGATTCCGGTTCTAGCAAAGTCTTACTTCTACTATTCTACAACGATCGACCTCACCGCCTCCAAATCTCAACCTAACTCAACTAAATCAGGAATGCAATTTGCGCCTGGTAGAAAGGTGTCAAGTTCCGCTGAATTATTGACAGCTTGGTTCGGTAAGCCTATCAAACAAATTTTGAATCGTTGCCACAAAGACACTGATTGACTCATCATTGCCTTGTGTGCGGCGACGCCTAATCTCTTCTAACAAATAATCATCGTAATTCGGTAGCAAAATCTCCAGTTTCAATTCCCTGACAAGTTCTCCTGAATTTCATTTATTGATATATACCTATATCTTACCTACGTAATCCCCACTCTATCTTCGTTACTATCTTCAAATACTCCTTTGAAGCTTATGACTGCGGAGATTTTTCCAAAAGTTTGTCTAATTACTCTAACTTCTTCTCCACCGCCAACTGATACTGTTCAAAATTGAACTTATAAGCGGGAGCTAAAAAAGAATTCCTACGCTCTAACTTGATGGCAGTCCTAAGCGTTTTGCTCATCTCATCTACCGTCCCTATATAGGCAAACCTCGCTACTCCATCTCGTATATGCCTAATAGAAGAATTAAAAACATTATTTTTTTAAATATTTAAATAACAAAAAAATAAAAACAAAACACGTTGGCAATGGAAAGTGGAAACACGGATTTTCTTATTGAATATAAACTGAATCTGTCGAGAAAAAAAATAAACACAATCACGAATGAGAAAGAGACAACCGTATTCTGTTGATTTCCAACTATTTCCAAAATAGTTTATAATAAATGGAAATAAAAAAAAAAAAATAAAAAAAAAAAACCTTTATCAATCAATAAACAATAAACATCTTACTCTTTGTTTTTGTTTGCTTCATATATGAGGCTATCAGGGCAATAATGACGTAACCCACTTTTTTTCAGAAATGAGTTTTTCCTAAAAATCTGTCTCTTAATATATCTATTTTAATACAAAAATAGTTTTATGCAGCTATCTACACTCAAAACTAGATGGCACTCAAAAAGGTGTTATTGCATTTTATAATTTGATCATAGTTTGAGTGAAATAGTGGCGTAACCTTCATACTTCTCTTAGCAACTACTGTTTAAATTGTGACTGACGCTCACTCTACGCCCGCCATGAAATTAATTTTGTATTCTGACCAATGTGGGGACCAATTTTTGGTCCCCACATTGGATTTTGGATTTTATGGTTGAAGAAATGGACCATAAATTTTTAGTTAGTGGCCATTCCTATTTGCCATGTGTAGAAGATTTTGGTGTAATTTCACCAAAATCTATCGAAGAAAATATCACAAATATTAAAATCTCCATTTCAAATTCCAAAGTTGAATGACTTAAAATTCAGTGCTTACACTTCGAAGGAAGTAAAAAAAATTTCAATTTTTTATAAATATTCAAATGAAATTGATGATTTGCGGTGATTGTAAAAAACAGACAATCCTTTAAATTAAAAAAACTCAACCAGCTTGAACAATGTAAAATAAAAAATGATAAGAAAATGACTTATTTGAACAGCTTCAATCTATCACTTTTTTTGCAATAATTCAAAAACTTCAACAAGTTTTCCAACCGAAATATTTGACGTTTTATTAGACGAGGAGTGAAATGATAAAAAAATAAGTAAAAATATACATATAATTTTTTGTTGTATAATATAATAAATGTTGCGTAACCTTTCTTTTTTCTAATTTTTACAGAAAACTATGAATGAAATAGTGACGTAACCCACTTTTTTTTAAAAATGAAGTTGAATTAAAAAAAAAGCTTGCCCTACAAAATACGTCTTTTTTCAAACTCTTCAACGTTTTCAGATTAATCAAAAATGTCAAAGTGAAATACAAAAAATGTTTCTTAAATCTCTCGTAACTCTAAAGTGATTTTATGGGCTACGCCACTATTGCACTCATAGCCTCATATATCAGTCGGCAATTCCTTTCAAGAAAACTTAGCAAACGTATCGCCAAGCAGTTGTTGCAATATTTTTTTTTTATGCTTACATACCAACCAAGACCAAATGAGCACTTCTCTGATGCAAGAACACTTTACCTAGGAATGGTACACAGTAGAATGTATTTTTTTTTTTAAAGAAATCCCAACACGTTTGGGCACCACATTGTTGCAATACGAGACTTGAAAACCGCGACTAGGAAAATAAACGATTTAATTAAATATTACAATATTCTGCAACCGGCATACGCAAGAGATAAGATCGAATTGACGAACTGTCAAAGCGAATATGGGGACAAGGTGATTTGTTATTTTTGAAGACTGTTTTTGCTTTTGTCAAGATCAATCTCCTTTTCCGGACTCACGCGTTGACATCCATGTGTCGAGGGTGTCAATACTATTGACATAGAAAAAACCATAGAAACTATTTATAAACTCTACTCCGCGTCACCTCCGGCTGAAAATAAAAAAAATTATGAACACGCAAAAATAAACAAAAAAAAACTTCTAAATCTTGTTTCCATAAATGAAATATAAAGTTTATTTTTGGTTTATCAAAGGTAAGTCAGTTGTGGGATATAAAATAAGTATATATGTACCTACCTATAAGATTGAAGAAAGTGCAAATAAAATCCAAAACATTTCATTTAACCACAAATATTAAATAAAATATATAAGGTATAGTGTCCATACATTCTCGGCTAAGGTATTGCTGGTATTTATATAACTTCACAGTAATACGTAGGCTTGTTTATATAACATTCAACCCCTGATTGATATCTTGATTATTATTCAATAAACCTCAAGCAAGTATACATAGCAGTCAACACTTCAATATTTAGACATCAAATAAAATCACAAACCCCCAAAGCAGATTCCCAGTAAATATCTTAATTAACATTATACGTATACGTAGGTAGATATCTAGCTATATTTTTATTTCTATACCCGCCTACAAAACCTTTGATATTGGAAAACCAAAACAAAAACAGCATCAACATTAAACAATAAAAATTCCGCCCCAAAAAACAAAACATCAAAATAATAATAAACAAAAAAAAAACAAAAAAAAACATCGCACGAAATAAATCCCTGAGAGTTCTGTAATTAATGTCAATTTGAGGTACAATCCCAGTCCCTGTGCCAGTCCAACACCGGACCCACCCACCCACACAACCTCCCAGCAGAGCTCTCAAGGCTTCACTTATCATTATATTTCTTTATAGTGATTGACAAATTGGCACTTGGCCGTCCCCGGTAATTACCCTCAGCTCGGTTGGCCACTGAAGTTCGAGAGTGTAAATGAGAAGCATTCGTTGGATTACCTGCTTTTAATTACACGGAGCGGAGCTATCGAATGCTTGCTTTAATGTGGTAGAGGTGGTCGGAACGTTCTGCCACTCACCCCATATATACACATCGCGCGACGCTCACCAATGTTAGGGGCACGACATTTCATGGCTATTTTCAATTAAGAATTGTTTTTTAACGCCACATCGCTGCCGAACACACTTTTCATTATGGCAGTCCAAAGGGGATGATGGACGGTGTGAGAGTTTCATTACGTTATACGACTCAAATAAGGCGTTCATTACGCGCTTCCCTTCAACCACCACCCACCACCCATCACCCAACGCCGCCGCCCGCAATCGACAATGCTTTTGAAAAATTTAAGGTATAAAAAATGATTCGGTGAAAATCGATAGGCAAGTTTTATTTGATACTTCAATTAGTAAAGTTATCGTGTGCACCTTTAACTGGCTCGAAAATTTGCAAATTTTTTTTTTTTTAACCCTGTTCCCTTAACACAAGAGTTTGGGTCCTTTTTTTATCGTCATCGCTTGTTGTTTTACTGCGTGCGGGATATTCCTGAAAAGTTAAACCAAGCTACAGATACACATCTCGTAATACAGAGAGCATCCATCAGGATGAAATATTTTTTAGTGTTTTTTGTCGTTGGTGTCCTTTCTGGGGCGAGTGTCCTTTGCCAAAAAGTTGAACCTCGACGAGATGAAACGGTATGATTTTCAGTTATTGATTTTTATTATTATAATTTTTTTTTTTTGCCTGTTTATTTATTATTTTTATTTTATTGTTTTTTTTTGTTTAATATTTTTATTGGGAGTCTGGTGGAAAATTTTGATATTGGTATTCAATTTTTTTACGATAAGATATGAATATGCACACAGGGTTGGGTTGGTACACTCCGCATCTATTAATTAAGCTCTTACATTTTGCCTAAAATATGTTCGTTATTTTTTTTTTCTTATTTTAATACAAAATACAAGAAAATAAATTCGTGTTTTAAAAATAAATTAGTTTTTTATATGAAAGGGTAACTATAGGTAATATAACACAGTTGGGCAAAAGCAGAAAAAAATGATACAAAAGTCCCAATATTTATTAGCTCATTGATGATTCATACATTTTTTTAGTCAAGGAATCTGGGTACAATAAGAACTTGGGCCAAATTTAACTTAAAACACCTAGAGTCAAAATATTTGAATTTGTATGAGAACTTGATTTTTTTTTCAATTTCGAAAACGGCTTCCCTTGTCGATATTTTTAAATTGGCATTAAGCTTTTGTTAAAAGATTGTGTTAAAAAATCTTAAATAATTTGAACAGGTAGATTCTAAAATAGTTTCAAAAATAACAGTATCTACCATACAAATGTTGAAAAACAGTTGAAAAAATTAATTTCTCGAAAAGTATTTCATGAATTTTGAAAAAAATTTTTACTTGTGCTGTTAAAAGTACGAATTATCACTTAGACTTTACAATTTTTAAGACGACATTGATTTCCCATTTCGCTATTACCGACTTAATAAATTTTATAATTTTTTTTTTATGCAGAAAATTCAAAAAATATCTTAAAATTTTCAATTTCTTTTTTTTTAATCAAAATAAGTTATTTATTATTTTTTTATATTTATCATATAATTTTAATTTTCATCATTTCAACATTATTCATGGACATCCCTGACAATTTCATCAAAATTGGTTAAGTGGTTCAAATCTTTTATGAAATCATAGTCTTAGGCACTTATCCTGTATTAGAATTACAAAGGTTTTTAACAAAAATCGAATTTATCGTCAGGTACATTTTGATAAATGAATGTAATGTATAACATTCAAATTGTGACTTAATTTTATTGACACGTGTTGTATATTTTTTTCAAAATAAAATAACGTACATACATATTATGCAATGAGAACCTGTAGGGCTATGCTGTGTAGTAGGATGTAGGTAACGGGCATTATTTTATTTTTATTGTATTTTTATTTAAAATTTTATTTCTTCATTTCCTGGAAAAATGACAAGAACTCCAATTAATATATCCTTTTCATGAGTATCATATATATGTAGATATGTATGTTTTTTTTTTAAGGATACAGAAATTGTTTATTGTTGAAGGTACAGAATGGTAGGTGACTCATATTTGGGAAATCAATATTTTTGTTTGGGTATGCAAATGATGTACTAATCAATGAAACAGATGTTAAAATATAGGTAACCTTGGCAGAAAAAATAGGACAAAATGATAACTAGTAAAAAAAATAATCCTTAATTTATGCACCCTTTTTTTAAATTTCATTAAATCCCTCATTAAAATGGGAAATTCACAAAATTTTTATTTGTTTTTAATCAACATTTTAAATTTTACATGGAGTGAATAAATTGAACATTTTTATGAAGAGATATGAGTTTTTTTGCGGAAAATTAAAGCATTGATATGTTACGATAAATTTTAGAAATGAGGAAAATTTGAATCCATTATGGAGTTTTCTCTTGCATCGGCTCAACCTTCAATGCAAATCACTCTCTATAATGAAATAATTGATTGATTTACTAACGCACTCGAATTTCATAATATAAAAATACATATAAAATTAATTTTTTGAATTAATGAAATAATTTTAATTCCTTTACAAAAATAATTTTTTATAAATAAAATTATTTAAATATTTTATTTGAAAAATGGTTAATAAGTTTTAAGCGTTTAGTAATTTATGCACTTTAAAACAAAATTTGAAAAAAAAAATCTTATTTTTTTTGCAAAAATTTTGAGATATTATTAAAAATATTCAGGACCTCTTTCATAAAATTTTTAATCCATATCTTAACCGTTTGCATTCCTTATTGATAATGACTTATGAGGTATGTAAACAGATAAATTTTTAATAAGGGGGAATTTTCATCTTGCAAACGGTAAAAGATAGGAAGATCAAAAATTCTCAAAATACCGGTTTTCAAAATGGGAATGACTAAAGTTGAAAATAACAAAATTCAATGTAACTCAAACAATTTCAATAAGAATAAAATAGAATAAAATAAAATAAAATAAAATAAAATAAAATAAAATAAAATAAAATAAAATAAAATAAAATAAAATAAAATAAAATATAATAAAATAAAATAAAATAAAATAAAATAAAATAAAATAAAATAAAATAAAATAAAATAAAATAAAATAAAATAAAATAAAATAAAATAAAATAAAATAAAATAAAATAAAATAAAATAAAATAAAATAAAATAAAATAAAATAAAATAAAATAAAATAAAATAAAATAAAATAAAATAAAATAAAATAAAATAAAATAAAATAAAATAAAATAAAATAAAATAAAATAAAATAAAATAAAATAAAATAAAATAAAATAAAATAAAATAAAATAAAATAAAATAAAATAAAATAAAATAAAATAAAATAAAATAAAATAAAATAAAATAAAATAAAATAAAATAAAATAAAATAAAATAAAATAAAATAAAATAAATATTAAAAAATAATTAGAAAATTGTTCACAACTATTTTTTCTAATAATTGCAACAAAGCTTTCTTGGTGTGACCTTAAAAAAATAAAAGTTAAGTATTTTCTTTTTGGGCTGGCCACAAGAAGACAAAACTTTTGAAGTCTCGTCTTGGTCTCGTCCAAATTAAAAAAAATTTCAGCCCGAGAGCACTACTTTAAAATATGGACAGACGAATTTGATGAAACCCACTCAAAAATATTGGTTTTCCAACTTCACAAAGTTAATTTTTTAATATTTTATTTGTACATTTTCTTAAGGGCTAATAAATTTGAATTATAACTTACAACCATGATCTCCTATTTCTTCAATTACTTTACGTGAAAATGATAATTTGATGATAACGGTAAATTACGAAAACATTTCAATATTTCAAATTATTATGGTAACAAAGTAATGTTCGAAATTAAATTTTAGTTTTATATTAAATTTAACATTTTTTCCAAAACCAGCAAATTATGAAAATATGAAAAGTAACCTCATGGTTATTTACTTATTCTAAAATAACCTAAGCTATACTCATACCTGAGTTATATCATGTCGCCTTAGAAATAAAATGTATATTACCTTTTTAATTGCAGTATCCTCCACCAGAATTACTAGAACTTCTACGTCCTGTACATGATGTATGTGTTAAAAAAACAGGAGTTACTGAAGGTAAATGAACACAAGGGTGGTCCATAATTTTTTTTTTTTTTTGAGAAGTTAAAATTCTTGGAGAAATTACCAAAGTTCCTGACGAATTCTAGAATTTACAGAAAAATCCTTGTATTTTTACCTGAGGATGCAACATAATGCATTATGTATTTAAATATTTTTTTTAAATTTTTTCAAATGACTAGAACATCAAAAAATTTAATAAATAACATTTTAAGCTTCGGGACAAATTAGTTTTAAAAATTACACAAAAGCGTTCTTAAAAATTACTCCTATTCCAATAGAAACCAAAAATTGAAACGAAAATTAAATTTATGACCACCCTAATGAAAGTTCGTATATAAATAATTTGCCCGAATTCAAAAAAGATAAAAAAAAACAAAAATGTTCAAAACCTTTTCAATTTCAAAATATAAGCTAAAAACTGTTCCTTCGCAAAAATTTCAACTCACACACACTTTCATTCATTTCATACACGTTTTAGAGGCAATCAAAGAATTTAGTGACGGAGATGTCCATGAGGATGAAGCCCTTAAATGCTATATGTACTGTGTATTTGACCAAACAAATGTTCTGCATGCTGACGGTGAAGTTCATTTGGAAAAATTGCACGATATGCTGCCAGATTCTATGCATGACATAGCTTTGCATATGGGAAAGAGATGTCTCTATCCCAAGGGTGATACAACGTGTGAGAGAGCTTTTTGGTTGCACAAATGCTGGAAGCAAGCTGATCCCAAGGTACGTCCATACATATATATTATACATGACGTATCCGTGTGTAGAGAAGCAAATCGAGCGAAATTTGTGTAGACACTCCGGGCATATTACGTTTAGTTGAATGCAATTAATTAGAAGACTAACTTCATTCATGTTGAATTTCATTCTATTTTTTTTTTTTTTTTTGTATAATTTTAGCATTATTTCATCATCTAAGCTTGGGAGATAAACTCAATGTTTAAACAAGACGAAATATGAATACTAGGAACTTTTCAATGGACTATGCAACAGGAAGCCGTGATGAACTTTAAGTTCATATTTTTATTATATTTTTTTGTTTTGTGTTTTTTTTTAATTTATAGCTAATTAGAATTTATTGCAAAGATATTTTGTGTTTTTATTATTTTTGAGGTTATTTTGGATTCTGGAGAACATATTCAGAGGGAAATATTCCTTTTTTTATGTAATCTTATGGAGAAATTAAATCGATTTGAAGAATAAAAATTAATTAAAATTTAAGAAGATTTTCTTATTATTTTAACAAGAATACAACTTAAAATATTCATCAATAACTTAAAAATGCTTATTGTTTTCAAAAGTTTACTTATTAAACTTCAGAAATCACAGAAGAGTTCCCATTTAGGGTAGATTTCCACCAGGGAAGCATCTTGAGTCCTTTGCCTTTTATAACAGTTCTTGAATTTCTCCTTGTGGATAAGGTGACGAAGAGACCCCAAAGTGAATCAGTTATCCTTTGCTGACAATGGAGCTAGAGTAAGTGAAGATCCTTGCAACGAGCACTTTATGTGTGGGTAGATGTTCTGGAGAGAAATCGCATTAGCTGTCCGTTTTCTGATACGCACTGGCTTAGTTCAGACATTTATTTGAAAGGAGTAATGCTTCTTAATTTGCGAAAAGTTTCAATATCTTGAATATGTGATGAACACATACAAAACATCACCTTCGCTTGAAGAGAGTATGAAGTGTTGGGAAAACTCTGCCATCTCTACAAGATGCTTCGCATGACAGCAGGAGTTACAAAGTGTGATGCAATAAGAAGCAAGAAAATCCGAGGAATACGTCCTTAGAACTCAGTTCAAAGGCAATGGCACACAACGTTCGAACACTTTCGCGGAAGAAAGGCAAGCGCTAAAATCCTGCACCTGCATTTAGTCAGTCTCAGACAGGGAACAATTTAAAACCGGTAGGCCTTAAGGTCAACCCCACAAGTTTAGCCTTAAAATGAAGCAGTAGAGTGGAAGAGTTGTGGTACCAGTTTAGATCATGACAATCGCTCAAAAACTAAGAGTACGAAGAAGATGAATCTTCTCCATTGTTATAAACTAACTTTGTTGAAAGCTTGTACTTAAACAAGAGAAATATTGTGGAAGTAAGTCATTTTTTTTTTTTTTGCTGTTCAGTTGCAACATACCTTATTTTAATATTCCCAATGTTTTTTTTTTATCGAAAATTTGTAGTGTTTGATCGTAAAAATATAATTCACGCTTAAGCCTTAAGCAATTCAATTGGTGTCTTTCATTTTTTGTCATATACAATACATACCTACATAAACAGTTTTCTGCGTTGAGTTAAAAAAAAATCCATTTTGGCATCAGTAATTCTATTAAACTTGTCAACAACAGAAGTGTTGCCTAAGGGTTTTTTTTGATTTTCAAATACCAAAGTCTCTTATTTAATTAAATAATAAATAATAGCTTTAATAAAAAAAATATAAATGGTTTCATCATAAAAATTTTAACCTTTTATAACTTCCCCGAGACAAATACAGACCTACTGTCACACATATGATGCAGTAAAAATATACTACTACTACTTATTAGTCTGCCGAACCATGAAGGATCTCTGCCTGAGACACGATGGCTTTCCATCCTCTACAATCCCGAGCACGTTGCTTCCAGTCTTCCAAACCAAGTGCCCTGTCCATGACGGCTCGCTCTTTAAACCGGATCTTCGGTCTTACTTGTCGTCTCGAACCTGGGGGCTGGGAGTCAAAGACTCTCTTTGCTGGAGCATTGTTGTCCATTCGCTTGATGTGGCCAAGCCAATGTAGTCTACGAGTTTTGACTTTCTGGACTACATCCACATCTTTGTACAGCTCATAGAGTTCGCGGTTATATCTTTCCTTCCATTCGCCCTCCTCGCACACAGGAGCAAATATTCGTCGAAGAATTTTTCTTTCGAAAGAACCCAGTATAAGGATAAGCTCTCCCTTTCTGCTTATCGTCCAGCACTCAACGCCGTATAGCAGGACTGGCAGTAGTATAAGGGTTTTGTAGAGCATGCACTTTGCCCTACGTGTAAGAAGTTTTGAACCCATTTGTTTTGCCAAACCGAAGTAGCAGCGGTTTCCTGGGGTAATTCTTCGACGGATTTCCACTAAGGTGTCCTTCGTAGAGTTTACTCCAAGGTAGATGGAGTAAACTCGAAGTTGCTGCAATCAATAGTGACGTTTGGTCCTAGCTGGTGGAAAGATGCTTTTTTGTTTGTTGATAGCATGAACTTGGTCTTATCCTGGTTTACTTCAAGACCGACGAGTTTCGCCTGTTCTTCAATCGCCGTAAAAGGCTCTATAACGGGTCGTATGGAGAGGCTGATGATGTCGTCCGCATATCCCAGTAGTTGGACGGATTGGTTGAAGATAGTGCCTTCAGTGTTGACACCTGGTCTCCCTTCTATCTGCTCCAGAAAGAGGTTAAAGAAAAGACCTGTGCATATTTGGAAAAGTTCCAAAGAGCTATTTCCTAGTAAAAAAAATAAATACTAAAAATCTTCTAGTTCTTAAATAATATTTCAAATATTTATTTCTCAAAAATACTAAAATGAAGTTCGACAAGGTTCTAAAGCTTGTTTATTGTATTCTTAATTGTTTCTTGATAATTTTGTTTTTGGTCGTAACTGTATATTGTTAAATTATTGCATTAACAGAAACTTTGTTTAATAAATATTATCTTATTCAAGTAATAAATCCGATTAAACTAGCTTATTGTTTAATGACTTCGAGAAGGCTTTCGACAACGCCAATAGAGAATTTATCTGTAGTGCTTTGTGCAGGAGGGGCATCCTAGATAAATTGTTTCTCAAGGCTACATATGATGGATCCAAATGTCACATTGTGACATTGAAAGATGATTTTGAACCCAAAGTGTTATCAGGCAGGGCTGTAAGTTTTCAATGTTGGTAATAAGTGATGTACGATGTCATTTGATTGAGATTCATGATCCTTTAAGAGAGCAAGCATACGTTGTCAATAGTCAGAATCGCTGTGATTAGAAAGCTGCATAATTTCGTAAATAGATCTTTGGACAACATCTTGAATGTTTTCTGGTCAAATCGAATAATTCATTATGAATTTCATGCCAGAAAAGTGTAAGAACCTGTAGTAGAATAACCAAAGGAAGGCGTAAGTGGTAGTTAATGCGACTCGAAAGTGCATTGGGATTCATTCGATGCAATTGAACGCTGCAGGTTGACCTAGAAGGATTTGGCGAAGAACGGTTAACGAGGAACCAACACAACTTGGGAAGAGTTGGAGGGCTGAAATACATCTCCAGCACTCGTACGCGTAGGTTCGTAGGACTGTCCCGAAAAGGGAAACGGACATATCAACTCTGAAAACGTAGGAGGTAGGTTATGTATGACTCGATATGATTCCAATTTTATTAAAAATCAATTTTTGATTGTTTGTGGTGGTTGGTAGAAGCCTCCACCGCCTCACCATCCTCAAAAACTTTTCAAAATTTGGTGCTTTTGCCAGTTTGACAGTTTGTTAAAAAATCAATGGTAGACGAATTCTAAAAATAATCCGTAAGTGATCGAGGTGGCACTCGTGGAAAAAGTAGCTATTTATAATCTTTGTGGAAACACAATCAATCTGTTGTTGTAATATGCAAGCCTTTTATTTTCATATGATGTTGCGAAAGCTCTGAAGCTTAACTGCGCGTAGTTATCCTGCAAAAAATCACTTTGTATTTTTTTCGAAATTTTTCGTTATAAGAAATTTTATTTAGTGATCAATAGTTGATAGAGGAATATAGTCAAATACTGAAAACCAGATGGCCTATTCAAAAATGCAATGATGCACGAATTTGTTTCCAATTAATTTTAATTTGTTGATCCAAATCCGACTCGGAAATAAATTCCCCTCCTCTATTAAACCCTATCGAACCCAGCTTAGTTTCAGTCTAGAAATTAGAAAGTAATAGTAAACAAATGTCTGATTCATTAAATTTTTGAAAATTAATTGTGGTGTACGCAACTCGTCTCGTCATATCAATTGGATTTTTCTTTTTATAAGATTTTCGCTTTTTTAAGATATTTTTCTTTTATTTTTAAAAATATGCGTTGTAACACCATCTTGTTTTCAGATGTTGACTCTAAAATAAAAAGGAACATTGAGTATTGAAAACGAGAAAAAAACTATAACGTAAAGTTAAAAATAAAAAAAATTTGAACTAAAAGCTTTTTTTCAAAATTTTGAGTTTTAAAAATTAACTGAATAAAACCAATTTGAAACACCGCTCATTAACTATAATGAAATTAACATTAAAATACTTACCAAACTCCACGAGACAATTAAAAATTTACAAAACCCAAAACATTGTCATACCTGGAAAATAGTTCCAACGAAAAATAATTCGATCGTAGCTATAATAGGCTTCAATCCAACTTACCATCACCACAATACCGATTCTCATGATATCCTCACATACCAAGTTGGAAAATTACCGCTTGCAGGCTAGGCGTCCGCCCAAATCCACCTTCGCAATCAACTGCCTGATAAGTAATTACAGACCCGGACTTGATATGCACTATCACGCCCCATCAAATCAGTCATGCAATGAAAACATCCATAATAATTAGTGGATTTAATATTGTTTTTGTTTTTTAGTGTACCTATATATAAATTGAGCCAAATGATACCTATGTACATAAAAATATAAATAAAAAAAAATTTAAAACAACTATACAGAGTATCTTTTGTGTACCTATACATATAAATGTAGAATGGACAATTGTAAGTATGCCCACACAATGCAATTCGAGGTCTATAATATGTGAGGGAAGGTGGATTGGAGGCAGTCGGTGGTCGGCATGTAAATTGGTAGATTTTTGGGTGCATTCAGATGGATGCGGAATGGAAAATTCCAAACATCGGAAATCAGGCAATCAGCTGCATCTGGAATGCAATGTAATTCAATTATTTAATTTTCTGCCTGAATGAACTATACGAGTAGCTCCATAATAATTACAAGAGTACATTTTGGTATCTATTGTTGTGGAGTGGTATGGTAACCGTCAGGCCAAGGCATGCAGCGGATGCATCATGCATATGATGGTTGATGGGTATAATATGCGTTGTTGCCATTCATCCAGATTTCAGCAATTAGCCAGATTTTAACTTAATCTCATATATATTTAATAAATTATATTAAATAAAAGACTGACTTCAATGTGCTTGCTCTCTTCTATGGTAAGCGTTGAAGATAATGTGTAAGGATCTTACAGGGTGGCTTTTAAAAAAAAAAGTGATTCACAATAATCCAATTAACGTTGTCAGTAAATTTAATTTTTTAATTGGTAAAACATTTGATATGGCAACACTATGATACTTATATACGCGCTTTTCCATTAATGTTCGTACTCATACATAGCTAGATGAAATACTAGAAACAATAACGTTGAATCAAAAGTCAATCAATGCATGTCTGTTTAACAACACAGCCAAAGTGCAAGTGTAAATAGAGTTGCTATTTAGAGTATAATATGTTGAAAACAACTCTTCAAATTCTAGGGCACATTACTTATACACACTCAGAGATAGGTATGTATCACTTTTGTGAAAATTTTTATTCTACATACTTCTGATTAAATGTGAAAATAAATTTTTCAGTTATAAAGAGCCTATTAAAATATAACAATGTAATTTAAAATTAATTAATATCATTTTATTAAAAATAATATGATTGTTACATAATCCTTGTTTTTCATTTTTTTTCATAGATTTTTAAAGCACTACAGACTTTTAAGTTCAATTCAGATATGTTTTCTCATTACACTTATTGAAAACAGTAGAGAACTAAAGAAACAAACTTTAAAATTTAGTATTTATAGGTTAAAAAATGATGTTTAAAGTTCGATCTTATATATTTTGATTTTTCCGGCTTCGGGCGTCCTGATATACGCCATCTCTCCAGCACAAGCATGGTCTACCACGCTGTCATCTACCATAGAATGTACCTCTTCGCTCATTAAAGCTAGGTGCCCTTCTCATCGGAATCTACCGAGCTTAATTTTTGTCACTATGTCTGCTTCAAGGTAGATTGCGTGCAATTCATGATTGTACCGTCTTCGGAATCGTCCTTCCTCATATATTGGGCCAACAATTCTCTTGAACGTGTCTAAGAAGTCACAGTGTCTTTGTACTTTGTTTTACCTTCACTAATGTGCAGCCCCAGATTTCGTGCCGCCTGCTCAATCTGGATCAAGGAATCAAACAGCTTGTTCGATTTTTTCGATGATGTCGATGTCGTCTGATTGTAATAATATCTGGCTAAATCTGTTCGATAGCCCCTCACGGATTGCTTTTTCAAACGCCAGGTTGAAGAGGAGCCACAGGCCAAACCATCCTCTTGTCGGCGTCCATTAAAAATGTTGATTGGTCTAGATAGCAATCCGGCTATTTTTACTTAACTTTTTACGTTGGTCATGGTCAACCTACATAGTCGTGTCAATTTATCTATTTGGGATGCCGAATTCTCTCATGGCTTGTTTAAATCAGCCTATAGCCTTCTCAACCTTTTCTATGCTTGGTGGCGGGAACATAAGGTATTCTTCTTTAAGTAGTGGAGCCTCTACTTCTGCAGTGAGCTGTTGTCTTTGCTAAACTTAAAAGTACCAAAAACGATTAAAATAAAATATATAGGGAACATTTGTTTTAAATGTTATCAAATAAAAAAGTGCGTATACGACCAAGTGTACCTCCGAATAAAAATTTTGCGATTTATAAATTAAAAAGTTATTTTAAATATACATCATATCTAGAGCGTATTATATCAGCGTGGAATAAACACTGATATAACTCAATTCTCAGATATAGTTATTGGAGTAAATGTTATATATAACCACTCCTTATATATTTTTACTGGTGTAAACTGCTGATATATCGCATTCTTCAGGTTCTTATTGGAGTATTTGCTCCAATAAAAAATTATACAATACTTCAACTTCTATAATAATCGAATATGGTGAGTGTTATAACTTCGAAGGTATTTTAAGATAGACTAAGATTTCCAATACTAAAACGAGATCGAGACGAGCCTGGCATTTTTTTGACACAGAAGACAAATTAAAAATTTCATCTCGGCTTGTACTCATATACGGTTCCTTGGAATGTATTTCACAACTCTCCAACTTGCTCCCAGTTGTGCTTTAAACTCTTTTTCTTCAACCGTTCTTCACCAAGTGTTTCTAGGTCGATCCGCTCGTCTGTCAACACTGCGTGAGAGGGTTCCATTACATCGTTTTAAATCAAAGCACTCGTGACCCTTTGGAATCCGTGTGGCCAATCCACTAATACTTACGTGGCTTTCCAAGTACTGCGCCCATAAAGATGCACGGATTCAACATTGGAGTGGAACAGTCTGGAACTGTTCGATAATAATCCGTAAGGTGTAAATTCGGTCCACACAGGCAGATTTAGTGTGGAACCCTGCTTGTTTACAGTCAAGTGTGTCTTCAAGGTGGTAAAACAACTTTTTGCGGATAATTTTTTAGTATCAAGATTTTGATGAAGTAATTTTTCTTCAAGAAACCGTTGTTGATTCCAGTTATTTTTAATTTGTAGTTAACCTTTGGTTGGTTGTTCTCTGGCGAACTTTTCTTGATAGTATATTTTTTGGACTAATTTTTACTCCTGAAAATATTTTTTTCGATAAATAAATACATATTTACCAATTTTTATTTTCGCGGTTTAAAATTTGTTCATTTGGTTGTTTTCTGATTATTTATTTAAAAGAACTTTTTATTGGCGAATTATTTTTTAACAACACTGACACTTTTTCTCTAATTTTTTTTGTTTTTAAAAACATTTATTTTTTTTTTTTCAAAACATTTATTTCAAAAAAAAAGTTTTTTAAAGGCGAATACTATTTTGATCAAAAAAAAGTTTATGCCTGACAACTGAAGATATGTGTGACTATGTAGAGCAATGGAATTGCGTGAGCAGAGTAGAGCCTCATAAAAGTGCACCTTTGGTGTCTCACAATCACCGTTAAAATATTTGCAAGTTTTTCATGAAAATATCGATCCATTTGTTATTCTATTCAATTTTTTTCTTCATATATATTAAGAAATAAGACAGAGTTCTATTTTTGTGGAATAAACATCATTTTGAAATTGTTTTAGTAATTCAAAGAACAAGTTTCATGTAGAAATCTGTAAAATTGTTGATATTTTATATCCATTTCTTGAAGTATCCGTGTAAAGGCAAAGTTCACACCCAATCATGGACATTTACATTTTCTTAACTTAAAATTATAAAGTAGTAACTTAAATCGAACTTAAAAGAACGTCAATGTGTCACAATTTGTCCAGATAGTGCATAGAAGGACCGCAGTTCAACCATTAGAATACTACCTTCACTAAGGTTTGCAAAAAAAAAAATCAAAATCCAAACAATTATTTCTAACACCCAGTGATTTAAAAACCTGAGCTCTTCAATCTACCAATGCAAACAATAAATTCTATAAGCAATTATTCAAAAGGGGTTGAAGTTACTGTCATCTCAATTTCTCCTTCAATATTCCATTGTTTTATAATTAAGTATAGGAACCCACATATTCTCATTCTGAAATTATAACCTGTCATCATATTCATTAATTGAGAGCTCTTGACCTGCCTTTTTACGATTGTAACCATAGCTGAGCGTGTACAACTGTAGAAAACCCACCTCTGCAATTAATATTTATTTTTTTCCCCCACCTAAACAAACGCAGGTAACTACTATATAAACCAACAAATTGAATGCAATTTTCTGCATTTTTCATAAATTTTAGAATTCACATTAAAAAAAAACTTTCAAAATATATAAAACAATTAAGCGCGAGCAAAAAATTTTTAAAACCGGAAAATAAATATTTGCTAAGATTTACTTCCGTTGTGGGGAAAGGAAGCTAAAAACCAAAACAAAAAAAAAAAAAAAAATTGCTATGAAAATATTTGCTTGGTTTTTTGTAATTTTAATTTGTGGTTTTGTCCAGGGACAGCAACCACGACGTGATGACGAGGTGAGTGGCAGTGATCAACCGGCAATAAATAAAAAAAAAGACAACTCTTAATATTTTATGTGCAATCTGTCCTCGATGGTTCCAAAATTATATAAACCTACTTTTTTGTTTTATCATTTTATTTATTTTGTGACATTTTTGTTATTTCAATTTCATTTATTGTTTGTTTTTCTTTATACCAGTGGCCGCCAAAGGGTATTTTGGCCATGATAAAACCAATTACAGAAGTTTGTGTTAAAAAAACTGGTGTCACGCAAGGTAAGGAAGTTCATTTATTATTTTTGTTTGTGTTCTATTTTGTGTGTTTGCCTATATACACCTAGATAAATAATGTATAGGTGAACTTGATTCCTGAGTGGGCTGTTGACCTTAAGTTTATAGGGATGTCGAGTCAAGTTTGATTGCCTTAAAGGTCACGATTAAGAAACATATATTTTCTTGGATATTAGCAATTTTCGCATATATTGTAAATATAATATTATGGAATTTTTTTTATTGTTTATGGATCTAATATACATAATATACGAGTATGTAGAAAAGTGTTTTTTAAAAGTCTATATTTCAAAATTCTGTAAATCCCATACTCTGTAAGCGCCAACATTTAATTTCCAAAATTCTTTAAACTCTATACTCGCACTAGGAGTACTAGGACTAAAGTAAAAATAAATCTTACCTGTTAATTCATTGCAATCAAGTGAAGATCGAAAGCAAACGATCTTCTAAAGATATTCAAGTTAAAACAGACAGTTGATGACTATAGAAAAAAAGAACTGGGTTCGAAGTGAGTATTTATAATTTTATTATAAAAAAAAAATGTATCCAAATTGATTCTAAAAATTTTGAGCTCAAAAATTTAGTTCTAATCTGATGTAACGAAAAAATATGAAATTTTCTTATATTTTTTTTTCATTCAAAAGTGTTTTTTTGAAAAAATTATATTTTATGTACCTACAAAATTTCAACAACTAAAAATATAAATTTTATGCAAATTTTAAGCATGTAATAATATACATAAGTATGTATTTAAAAGTATCAAATTAAAAAAAAAAACGGGTTTTGAAAAATAATTTCAACTGCACACATAATCCAACTGAAAAAATTTCATCAAAATCGGGTTAAACTAAATGTCTTCCACGTAAAATCCTTAAGTTTCAAATTTTTAGAAAATCGCATCAGTGTAGTTTTGGAGGTATGTCAAGATTCAGGCAAACAGACGGACAGAGATTACTGTGGAGCCCACTTTTTTTCGCGTTCTTTTCCTCTTTATTTTCTTAAAGAATCCAAAACTTGCCTTGTAGGACCTATACTACCTACTGAAAGAGTAGTACAAAATTTGAATTAAAATTAAAATAGAAATAAAAATCATGCATTTATAAAATTCAAATATAAAATTAAATGTTATGCATATGTTTATTAAAAAGGATATTGCTCATTTCAATATTGCAAAATTTCGATTATCAATTTTCTTAGTTTGAAATATTTTTCACTTTTTTTTTAACCGCTATAAAGAAAAAACCGCACACATTTTTCAAAAATATCATGCATATCAATTTTTCCAAAATGGTTTTTTACCTTTTTTCATGCCTTGTTATAATTATATACCTAGCCCTTAAATCTATATAATATTCTATTAAACCTATAATACATGTTTTGAGCTGAGAATCACATTTAAACCAAAAAGATAAAACAAACTTTGGCCAGTATAATCAAAACCCACTTAATTAATTTTTAAATTGTTATATTAAAGTTTACCAATTTTATATAATAAATACAGACCTTTTTTTAAAAAAAGAAAAAAATATTAGTTACTAGGTTTCTAATGGACTTCACAGTATACCCACCTACATAAATTACGTGACCTTTCCTAATCAATTTATTCTTCATTTTCTCTAGATACGAAACGAGAAGCCGTAACTAATCACTTAATCGAACTTCAAATAGCCTTTTAATATTTTTTTTTTTGTCCTCATGCTGTAGGTACCTATGCCATATAACGTGTTACCATTACAACCCTTTTTTCCTTTCACACAAATTCATCCAACATCACCCACCAAGTTTTACTATAGAACCGTTTTAATGTCCTAAGCTATAAATCATCATTTCCCATCAAATTCAATCTTGCAGAAGCAATTAGGGAATTTAGCGATGGTGAAATTCACGAGGACGAAGCCCTTAAATGCTACATGAATTGCATATTCCATGAATTTGAGGTTGTCGACGAGAATGGCGATGTTCATTTGGAAACCCTTTTCCGAAGCGTTCCGGAAAGTATACGCGATGTCCTGCTGAATATGTCAAAAAATTGTATTCACCCGGAGGGCGATACTCTTTGTCACAAGGCATGGTGGTTCCATCAATGTTGGAAAAAGGCAGATCCGGTGGTAAGTAGAAAACTATGATACTATACTTTCACACGCAATTTACTTCAATGGCTTTTCAATTTCCTTTCTTTCTTTTTATACTTAATTTTTTTTTTCGTTCATCTTTTTCTTTAGCATTATTTTCTACCTTAAAAGACTGGAGTGCGATTACGCTTACAAGAACATCAACGTTGACAACGGACCTAATATAACATAACATACACTTTATATACAGAATAATGTATATTTTTTTTTTTTAATATTGTGTAATTCATTTTATATTTAAATTTTAATTTTGTGAAAGCATGGAATAAAAATGAAAAAAAAAATCAATTGTTGCTCTTGCTTGTCAACAGATTTAAATAAAAACAAGTATTGAAACTTATTTAAAAGGATCCCACGCTAATGCACAATAAATTGAAAGTTTATATGCAAACAAAATGTCTTCTTTGTCGTTCTTGTTGCAGAAGCTTAAATTACCATATCCACTTGTTCTTAATCATATACAACTTGGTCATAAAGCCATACGTTAAGCAGTCATAAAACAATTTTAAAGACGACAGTAAAATTATTGTGTGTCCAACCACATCCAGAACAAGATGAATCGGATGAATTGATTGGTTCCAGGGAAGGTATTAGTTAACTTACTTTTTGGGGACACTGCGCCGCGCCGGCCGCTCCGTTAGGATGTTGGGAAAACAATATTTTTTTCCTTAAAACGAACTTAACAACAAACAAACAATACTGAACAAAAATTTGTCAGGGAACAATCAAGTGGACATGTTTTTGAACAGAGGAGACAAAAATTGGCAAATAAAATAAGTTATTGTGGAAAAAAAATTTCATCCTCAAGTAAAACAAATGATTGAAAAAAATGCCGGAAAAAAACAATACTCAAAAAAAGTTCCGTCAAAAATGTCAGGTGGTAATGTTTTTGAATAGAACATAAAAATTGGTCAAAATATAAATTGTGAAAAAATGTGAGTCCTAAAAAAAAATGTTATGAAAAAAAAATTATTTGTCAAAAAAAAATTTGTGAAAAAAAAACTTCTGTTTGGAAAAAATTTTGAAACAACCAAAACAATAACCAAATGGAAACTCTGATATCAGGATATCACGACATTGTTCCATCTTACAATCAGTGTTGTGCGTAACTGTATTATGTACCTACATATTAATTAATAATAAATAATAAATAATAAATAATAAATAATAAATAATAAATAATAAATAATAAATAATAAATAATAAATAATAAATAATAAATAATAAATAATAAATAATAAATAATAAATAATAAATAATAAATAATAAATAATAAATAATAAATAATAAATAATAAATAATAAATAATAAATAATAAATAATAAATAATAAATAATAAATAATAAATAATAAATAATAAATAATAAATAATAAATAATAAATAATAAATAATAAATAATAAATAATAAATAATAAATAATAAATAATAAATAATAAATAATAAATAATAAAAAATAAATAAATAAAAATAAAATTAATATTAATATTATTAATATTATAATGTATATGTAGTTTAGTTATGCATGACATTGAACTGGTTTCCTGATCAGAAGGCTGTTCAATTTTTTTTGAAAATTATTTTTTGACATGTTTTGGTACAATTTTGTTTTCGCATTTATTTTTACTCAAGTACAACAAAAAAAAATTACTAATTGTTATGGGAAAGATTATTGGGCAAAAAAAATTTGTAATGAACTGGATTGCAAAGAAGTGATTAAAATTGTATTCATCAAACATTTTTCGAGCAAAACAATATGACTGCGAATATTCTGACAGATTTTTTTTGACAAATTTTGTTTTTGTACAATCAATTTTTTTTCACTCATTTTTTCGTACTTAACTTAAATTTTTTTTCCAAATGTCCAAATGTTTTTAATGACAAGTTAAATAAAAAAATGTCCGCCATTTTTTCTTTTTTGAGGACAAACATTTTTTTTCGAAAAAAAAACTTTTTTTCACAATCAATATTTTGACAAATATTCTAGAGGTTCAACTCCAATTGGTTGTTCCATTCGTTGTTCCAATCATTTCGTGAAACCCGTAAAATACTTTCAATCAAATAAATTTTTGACCTATTACTGACCTAAGGGAAAACACCTATAATTTTAAAATCTCGGATCTACAATGAGATGCGGCCGGACATTGAAAGACTTCTACTATCTGTATTCATGTATCATAGGTAGGTAGTTTAAAAAAATGTAGGTACCTAATACAAAGTAAGAATTTAAACAATTGCATGCAACACCTTAAAGTTCCTTTATTTAATTTTGATTTTTCCACAGGTGTTACTCCTGCAGAATTAAAGCAAAGAACATGAGGCGCGAGACTAAACATGAGAAATAAAAGTGGCTTACAACACCCATCCAAACGTATAACAAGTGTTCACATGTTGCGAGCAATATATACGCGTGTAAACAACAGCACTTAGTTGGGGTGTCCTATCACCAGCAACAAAATTATGTTTATTTACGTACAAATAATCCTTTTTTATCATGTAGGTACATACATACATACATATGGCTTGTTACATAATTTTTCCTGTTCTTCCTGCCGGTAAATTCTTTTTCCGTTATATTCACCCCTTTTTTTATATCAATTGAAAAATAACGATGGAAACAATATGGAGGCGGTATTGTCGTTAACTGTTATTTGGCGGCGGAAATAGGTACACATTTTATACATTTTTGCACAAGTGTAACTGATGAACGTAAGTAACAGGACATAGGTATTTTTGATGGTGGTGTTGTTGTTGTTGTTTTTACCTTCCATTATATAGTAGGTAAAGGGAGGTACACATGAAACGCTTGGCAGAACATTAGATGAAGTGGAACAAACTTAATGCCCATTCCATTATATGTTTTGCTTTATCACTTTTTTGTGTTTAAATTGTGAAGGGTATACGCCGAGCATGTATCAAAACGGAGTGAAAAAAAGGATCTATACGGCCTTAGCAAACAAACAACAACAATTGATAGATATGGGAAATATAAATTATGGCCTTTGTCCCAAATCGGAAAGCAGAATAGCAAACGCACGTTGCCAGATTATGACGGTTATGTTTTGCCAGTCGTTTGGCTCACTCACTGTTCAGTGTTCACAGACAAAATATAATAATTTATGGGGGTATTTTGTTGTGTACCATAGCACGTCAGAATTGACGTACGTTGTTTTAGATTAAACAGACATTAAATAGAAGAAGAACATGTTTTTTTTTTGGAGTCAAATCATGTTGAAATAATTTATTCTCCTTTTAAAATATTTCGACGATTAATTTTTTTTGTATGCTCATGACGAAATAATACGACTAAGTCTTTTAAAACAAATAATAATTTCTAATGCGGTATGGGTGGTACCGTTATATTCGAAAGTAAAATTAATTTTTTTTCAAATTACTATATCTATATTTAAAAACTATTTTGAACAAAATTTCAAAAATATATATCGAAACGTTTATTAATTTCCCATAGGGAGTTATTGTAATCGGTCCGATTTGTCAAATTGAAATTTTTGACATTTCTCGACGTTTCAAGGTCCCTAGAGCCTATATCAATCATTTTTAGAGAGATGTCTGTGTGTGCGTGTGTACGTACGTTCGTACGTCCGTACGTCCGTACGTCTGTACGTCTGTACGTCCGTACGTTCTGGTACCATTTTTCGTCGTCGATATCTCAAGAACGAGTAGATATATCGACTTGAAATAAATTTTGTTTTACAGATAATAACTTCGAAAGAAGCTGAAAGGGCGTTTATTAATATTCAATCAGTTGTTTTTTTACCATAGCAGTTTACAAAAGAAGTGAAAATTTTGGTTGGGCTCAAATATCTCACGAACAAATGATGCTATTGACTTGAAATAAATTTTATTCGACACATTATGACGTCATACAAATTTTATATGAATTTGGAAAAAAATCAATATACCGTTATTTTTTAAAATCAAAAAAACTAAAAAAAAAAATTTATAACTCGAATATCCTTGGATGAAAAAAGGATATTAACTTTAAAATAATTTTATTTTACGAAAAATGTTGTTTTTGACTACTGGTGAAAATTTCAAAAAAAATCAATGACAGTTTTTTTACAAAAAATTAAAAACTACAAAAAATTCTACCAAAAGTTGGTATAAATTGTCTTTCGACTCAATTTTCTCAAAAACGGGTAACGATATTGACTTCTTGTTTGTTTTATTTTCTGCATAACATAATTGTTAGCAACTGATGAAATTTTGACAAATATTGAATGGGCAGTTTTTTAACAAAAAATCAAAAACTGTTAAAAATTCTAAAGAAAAGTAGTTACAATATTGTATTTCAGCTTGATTATCCTGAGAACGAACAACGATTGTGCCTTCTAAAATATTTTATTTTATACATAGTACAATTTTTTATGAAAGGTTAAATTTTGACAAATATTAAATTGTTTTTTGGACTCGAATATCTTGAGAACGAGCAATGATATTGACTTTGCCATTAGGTATTTAATTTTATACATAATAAATTTTTTTACAGCGGGTATATATTTGACATATACTTAACTGATATTTTAAACAAAAATTTGAACAGAACTAAGAAAATTCCACATTAGTTAAAAAAACGCGTGGAAGTTTACCTCCTGGGTCAAGTGGAAACAACTTATACATCAACAATCTCTATAATATTTGTATGTGCATTTCGTAAATATCTTTAAATAATTAAAATGCTTTTCAATCTTAAAATAATGATTGTTTGAATTTAACAGCTAAAGTTTGTTTCGCACAAAGATTAAGGCAAAGACAGACAGAATCGCCAAAGCCTCTTTTTTAAATGTAAAATTTGGTCAAAATATCGAGTTCGAATATTTTCAAGAATCAAAAACTTGCCATAGCACAGAATTAAATTTTTTAAATGAGAATTGTTATAAAAATTTACCAAAATGATTTTCTGGTTTCAATATTTCCTACAATCACAAGACTTTTGCTTCAGCGACCCATTACAAAATTGGTACTGGTAACCCCCACATGTTGAAAACGCTGTTCTAACTTTTCGAGTAAAAATGTCTCGAATCAAAAATTAAGTGACAAATAGCTTTACCTCGTAAGGCTCTAAGCCTGATGTCCATTAAAAAAAAAAAAAATTCGAACACAAAACGGAACTCAATAAACACAAAAGAAAGCTTCAAATTCACATACCTCCACAATCCACATATATAATGAACTCCGATTTATCCAAAGTGTTCGCTCGAATTTAAATTCCCTTAGTCGCATGACATGACACATGCCAAGATGAAAGGATAACAAAAACGAGTAAATTCCAACTGATTTTTTTCCATCAATAAAACTAGATCCGCTCGCTTAGCTTAAAAGAAGCGTTTTCAACTGTCCCATTTTTTTTTTTTTCTTCATATCCCAAATCGAATGCAAGATTCAAAATCCTTTAGTAGATTTATGTTACACAACTAAGGCAAAATCCCCAGCTGACTGAACATCAGCCACAGAAAAATTAGGTAAAAGATAAAAAAAAGTGTAGGTTTGTCAAAAAAAAAGGAGCAGCACTGAGTCGGGAAATGGAATGGAAAAACCCCATCGGTCTGCGATGGCGAAGAGAAAATAAAATCTGATTCGAGCGCTATTCCAGGTCATAAATAAAACTTAAGCGATGTTAAAGCCAATAAAAAGTGTCGCTCTTGGCTTAACATTGGCAAAAAGTTACAACCGAAAAATTTGTTTCAAACCCTATATGTAGGTAGGTAGTTGGTACGTAAGCTGAACTGGCATCAGTCCAGGCCACAGACACACAAAGTAAACCGGTGACAAAGCAGAGGCTCCTGGAGCCTCAAAAATAACACAACCCTTCGGGCTTATCGAACCAGGGGTGAACACTATTTTATTTTTCTGCTCTCTTTATATCCACCCGCGTCGCGTCGCGTCTCGTCGCGTCGTCGTCATCGCGTCGGTTGGTCGGTTTCGTTGTGGGACAGCAACAATGCGGAGACCCGGACAGATGATTTATTTCTTTTTTGTGAGCGCGATAATAATCCACCAGTGCTAAAAAGTTTCGCATTAGAGCAAAGGACCCTCCAGCCACACATCCAGCCATAATATAGCCGTACTATTAATATTGGAAGAGAACATTTTGGTATATGGAAGCTTCCCTGTTGAGCCATAATTTGAATTCTCGATATGTTTGGCGGTCTGCTTCGAAAAATGTTTAATGTTAACTTCCTAACCAATGTCGTTGGTAAATTTCTTTTCGTTTCGTATATTTGTAGGAAATTCACCAGCAAAAACAACTGTTGGGAGAAGAAGTCTTTACATACTTTGTTTGAAATACTGAAGCGGATAAGTGGGTTTGAATAACCCTCTAAATTGGTACCTAGATTTTTTCTTTGTTTTAACAGTTAAATCGGGAGATAAAGGCTGCGTTCGGGATGCTGGCTGCCCAAAATATGGAGAAATTCAAATCAGCTGTCACAAGAAAGCTGCAAACAGGCGGAAAATTAATTTAATTTTTCAGTTTATGCAATCAGACCTTAAAAAAAAAACTTGATATAATTAATTTCTTTTTGTTTCGTTAGATTAGCTGGAAAAACGTACAAAATTCACTGCACCTTCGTCAGATTAAGCTGGGAAATTTTTGAACCACTTTGGATTTTTTAGCGTAAATTTTTGATATTTGAATAACTTTCTTCGATAGAATGATGGGTGAACAAGGGTGCAAAACTAATCTCACTACTCTAGAGGACCTTAAGAATTCTTATGTGCCACTTTTCTAAAAACATATTTGCGCATATTTATAGTTGACTGACAAGTTCCTTTTTTGTCTCTACTAAACTAACCTGGAGTTTATGTTAATCATAGACAATTTAGACCCAGGTCCAAACGATAAACTGGAGGTCAATCCTTAAAAACGGTTGACTCTTTGAAGAAGTTGTTTTTTTTTCTATCTGTCAAAAAAAAAATCAATGGATTGACAGCCAATAGTACTAAAATTGTAGTAGAATATACCTTCAACCTGTTTTTTACTACACAGAGCTGCCAAATTCCTTATGAATAGCAGCTGTTTCTAATATGGGTTTTACCTTTAGACTCCCGGCTAGTTGGACTCGGATCTAAAGTTTGACTTTGACTATGCCCCATTTTTTTTATTCGGAAAAAAAATAGAATAACTGTAGAGTGTTTTCTTATGGGCCTTTTCATTGGTAAATAAAGATTTTTTAATAAAAATTGATTTTTTCATGACGAATGGAACAAATTTTTTTTTTTTTTTTTTGTCACTGTGTTGGTGTTATTTCTTGTTGGTGAAAATACTGTCAGTGTAGCTTTCAAATCTGCATTCAATTTTGTTTTCACTTGAAAATTGTTTAACAACAATCTAAAGCAGAATAAAAAAGAAATAAAAATGAATGAACAAATAAATTTAGACTTTTTAGAGTTATTATTTATTTGACGAAATCTTTCAAACGGTGTTTTTTTTTCATGTGAAATAGAAGGCTCAACATTTCAAAAAATTGGAATAGATAAATCACGAACCACTTTAATCAAACTGACAGGTACAAATTGTTTAAGTATTAATGCATGGAAGGGTAAATCTCTCGAAAAATTAAGATCTGATCATAATCAAAAAAATTATCAATTATTTCTGCCCAATGAAACGCTATAGTTGTCAAAATCAGCTTTTTGACAGATTAAAATCAAAAAATAAATGATAAATGAAAACCTTCATTAAAGATAATTGAATCTTGAAGAAAAACGCTCAAATCAAAAAATTAAGTGTCAAGAAATAGGTTTGTTGTTGTTGCAAATTTTCAGTGTTGCCAACCTTCTCGAAACATTAAATTAAAAACTAGATAAATTTCAAAGTGGTCCTTTATTGCGAATTGAACGTACTGTTACAAATTTTTTATTGCAAGCAAAGTTTTTGAAATTAAAAGCAAAAATTTCTGCCATTGTAATTAGGCAGTTTCGTAGACGATTAGATTGGACTCAGTTAAAATAACCTTGTATTAAAAATAATCCACCTTAACAAACTGGCGTTTACATTGAGATTTAAGATATCGCCAAGGCTATTACATTTACCAAACCTACTCTATATGAATCAAGTTAACATATTTTTTCTTCCACTAAGCTAATGGAGAAATCTTTCTTTAAAATGATTATGTTGGGACTTTGAAGCTTTTGTGTACATTCGTTTTATTCCTCGTTGATGTCATAATTTTTAAACTAATTTGTGAAGGTAGCAAACGCGAAAGCTGGATTCTCTCCATGTATTCAGTTTATTCGGTGGTTGTTTTTTTTTTTAAGGGAAAAAAAAAACAAAATAGGGAATATGAATCCCCCAGGCTAAGCGAGTTCTCAAAGCTGAGGGCATGCACTTGTTTTGCCAATTATTATTTTTGTGGCAAAAAATAGTTTTGAGACAAATTAAAGGGAAATAATAAACTTTGCAGACTAATCCTCTCGTATACTTAATAACCTAATTTATAACTTTTATCTTCAATTTCATTGCTTTAATTTTGTACAGAAAGGCTATTAACTTTTTAAAAAGTCTACTGAATGACACTGTAAAAAGCAATATAATGGAATTTTATGATTCAAAAAAAATGTATTTATAAAAATTCTATGAAACTGTTTAAAATACTTTTCAATTACGACTTAATTTTTTTCAACTGAAATTCCAATGTTTTTGCTTTAATGAATAGTTAATTTTCTTTTCCATCTACAATTTTTTTTTTGAAAGTCTTGTGCACAACACATCTTTCCCATTTAACACCCTCAAACTTATAATATTATAAAGTTTATATGAGCACCGTTTATCGAAATCCTTCAGATTGAATACAATTTCAGCCAGCTGCTTTTCAAGTCTCCATATAATGGACTGGCACTGAACACAGAACAACATCATGGACAACTTTTTGTGCCATAAAATAAAAACTTTACGGCACAGCTTACATTTGCTGCAAATAAAAATGATAAAATAATGTTGACATTTGCTGGAGCCACCTTAGACCACATTCCCATTTAACTAATTCAAGGTTTTTTTCTTTTTTTTGTTTTCTTTCTATCCAGTTACTAATTAACCACAAGGGCACTATCCACTTCATTTAACCTCACTTTGGTCATCCAATTTTGCCACCTCCTCTTGCTCATCCCTGTTGACGGTATTACTGGGAAAATTTATTATTAAATAAAAAGCATTTTGTGTCGTCCGTCCACCACGGTCCACCAAAGGATATTTTCTTCTTTATTTTAGTTCTACTTAGATGAAAAAGAGGAAGTCTTTCAATTTCCTTAATTGTTGGACATTTGTTTTAATCATAATTTATCAGAAGAAGAACGAATCGAGGTGAGAGTTTATTCTGTTTTTATTATTTGTTTGGGTTTCAAAATGTAAAACAAGTAAAAATGTTTTGTAGTTTGTAAGGAAAAAAATACATTTGGTATTTAAACTGAAAAAAAATTGAATCAGATAAAGAAACCTCTCTTCCCCCCGGTTAAAGAAGGAGGTGAAATTTTCAAAAAAAAAAGTGACTTATGATGGAAAAAAAGTTATCAAAAAAAAAACAGCAAAATTTCCAACGTCACGTTATAGCTGCTTTCAAATCAAAAATTCAATCCTTAAATTCAGTTTTTAGTTGAAGTTGTTTTTTATTTATTTATTTATTTATTTATTTATTTATTTATTTATTTATTTATTTATTTATTTATTTATTTATTTATTTATTTATTTATTTATTTATTTATTTATTTATTTATTTATTTATTTATTTATTTATTTACTTATTTATTTATTTATTTATTTATTTATTTATTTATTTATTTATTTATTTATTTATTTATTTATTTATTTATTTATTTATTTATTTATTTATTTATTTATTTATTTATTTATTTATTTATTTATTTATTTATTTATTTATTTATTTATTTATTTACTTATTTATTTATTTATTTATTTATTTATTTATTTATTTATTTATTTATTTATTTATTTATTTATTTATTTACAATAAGAAACATTTGATATTTCATTTCGGCGGAAATATCGGTTTTGAACAAATTCCTATTCAAAAACACGAGTTCTTTCATAAATCTCTTGTATACCTAGCTACAAGTTTTCGTAAGCACATGAAATAGCATGCAAGATCCGTGGAAAAGTTGTTGAGATTCAGAACTGACTAAACAAAAAAACTTATGAAAAGTTGAGCGCCTATCACAGCTGATAAAAAAAATTGATTGACTGCTTTCAAAAGAAATAAAAAACAGCTGACTTTGTGTATGTTGGTCTAGCATTTCCACATGAAAAAAAACTGATGTCTGAACACCGCTTTCAAATAAGAGAATTGTTTTTTGCGATAAAGCTCACTATTGGTTGAATGGCTATGTCAATAAAACTCTGTCATATTTGGAGTGAAGATAATTCCAATCCTTTTTATGTGATGGTAGAATCAGGATACTGACCAGAACGGTGACCCCTATAGAGCCATGATTACTCACTTTTTCGTTACTCAATTGAGGAACCATGATGTGCAGGTTGTGTTTTCAACAAGATGGTGCATAGTTTCACGTTTCGGACCCGTGAATTGGATTCCAAGAGCATCCAATTTAACGCCGCTAGACTATTTTCGCTAGTCTAGCCGTTGAGCCCGAAACGATCGACCACTTTATTGTCGATATACGGCCGCAAATGTTGGAAAAGGTGACAGAAAATAGGACCTCTAAATTAAATTACGTCTGAGCTTATTTATTTTCAAGAAACTCGAAGCGAGACCAGGTTTAAGGTGTTTTTCAAAATTTGACATTTTAGTAAAATTCTTCTGTATTTAAGAATAGTAAAAGAACCAACATTTTCCATACATACCTACTTATTTTTAATACGTGAGTAAGAAGTACTAAGAAGTAGCCAGATGACTGATATAATTTATTCATTGATTATAGTTGAACAGTATTTTATTTCTTTTCATAAGAAAAATTTTGAATCCTCTAAAAATTCTATGAAGAAAGCATTTTTTCTTAAACCAAAAGAAGTAACTGTTCGCTTGTTTTACCGATTAACGGATTAACAGTAGAATTTAATATTTGAACAAAAAAATACATGAATGCTTTTAAGAATTCATTTCTCCATTTGTTGACTTTCGCTAAGTGTACGAACATAATATTTTACTAACGTGCTGTTAGGGCCATGCATTTGATTCGGTAAAAAAATACACATTTTAGTATGTATAGGTTTATTAAAATAAAGAAAGTGGATATGTAAGAAAATTGCCTCTTTCGTAATGCGTCAATCAATACATTCTAGGAGTTAAATTTTTTGATTGAGTGCCCTTAAGATGTCGTAAGAAGACAAAACACGTAGGCTTGTTATTTAAAAATTAAACTAAATTAGAAACGTTGAAAACGGTAAAAGAATATATTTATTTCTCTATGTAATTAGACGGTAAAAACGGTCGAGAAGACTAAAATTTTTAAATATTGACAAGATGAGAATTCAAAAAAATTATATCAGTTTCGTTTCATGACTTTGCTTGAGACTTTTTTTTTTTGATTTTCACAAAAAATGGTTGCAAAAGGATCTAAAATTAATAAGAGGTTATCAATATTTAACGAAATTTGCAAAATGTTTTTTTAGTACTAGCTACTTTTAGTCATTTGAATAATCATTCGTTTTATTTTCGAACATAACGGTACTTCCCATACAAATGTTAATAAACCATTTTCAAAAGTTTCAAATTTCTCGAAAACGACACCGACAATTCTGATTGAATTTTTTGAGGGTATTAGTATTGGTAGATACATCAGCCTATTATAAAACAGAAAAAAACTTAAAATTTGAGTAATCCCATACAAATGTTAAGAAAAACTAGTAATATAATTTTTTTTTATTTTAAGTTTATTGTCTTACAATTAGACTTAAAAACGGTGTGATCAGACAAAGGATTGCACAAAATTAGGCAATGTAAATTTTTTAAGTCGGCTGGAAATGTCGGCCAAAAATGGGCTAAATAAACTATTATGCAGGGTGATTTAAATTAGGTGTGACCAATGGTTAGAGTTTTTTGAAGAAACAACTTAAAATAGAAAAATAATTTTAAAAATCGACGGAAACATTATTTAAAATATTATAGTACCCACAGCATTATTCGAGCTAAAACCTAATATGTAATTCCAAAAATTGTTTGAGACAAGTTTTGCTTAAGTGTATAGTTTTTGAATAATTAGTTTTCAAACTCTGAGTGTTTGGTTTTATTTTTTGCTTAAACTGATATTTAAAAATTTTAAGTGCAGTTTTTAAAAATAATTTCTCCATTTAAAGTTTTTTTTTCCTTAACTGCCCCACCCACTTGAAAGTGAGGCATCCCCATCCTTTTGTCACACCTTAAGCAAATCACCCTTTAAAATCAGACATTTCCAATTCTTAGCTCATATGGGTTGCATATTTTTGAAGCACTAGAACAAAATTGTGCGATAGAGTTGTTTCAGTTTTTTTTTTTTTTTTTATTCAATGCAAACAAACGGATTACAAATGATTGAAAAAGCCAGTAACTCTTAATTAACAGCACAGCACAGCACATGCATTAATCCAGTTCGTGTTTTCAACCAAATTGATATTTCCTTGTGCATTAAAGCCTCTGATGTCAGTATACTGTCAAATGAAAAGCAAATAAACACAATATAAACACACAATCAACGCTGTTGTAGCTACAGACATCGTTGTATTATCGGGTATTAGGATTACAAATCATTTCATCGCCATCAATATAATATATGTTGGTCGGTATATAGTCGTAGAGTTACCTACATACATATTTACGTGGATTTACATTTGCTCGTAGAGATATTTTTTTTTTTTTTTTTGGCTTTCAATGTGTTTCTCTCTTGATTGATATTTTCAATTAATCTGCCAGACAATACCTTCAAAATGAATCCACGTATATCGCGTTCAAGCAATAGGTGTGTGCACGTAGAAAAAGTTTACATTCATGCGAGCCGAGCCGAGCGCCCGCCCCCTACCGGCTTCAGCATGCACCACATCATCATAATGTCAATTCAAATTATGTTAATTTTCATCAGAATTAATTGAAACCTTATACCTACTCAATTAAGTTTTAATCTTTAATAACGATTTTGATGTGGATAACAGACATTGAAGGATTATAGATATGGGAGGTTCCAGGTATAGTAACGCGAGCTACGGTCTAGCTCCCTAAAATAGTTGTAATAGTAGATATATGTTTTTGTTTTACTTTTTATCCTTTGTAGCTTAACGTTTGTTGTGTAAAGGAATTGGAAGAACGAATCATCTATTAATAAAGGGTGTTTCTTTTTATTGAAATGGAATAAAACAAGGATGAATTTTTTTTAATTGATTTATTCGAAAGATAATCTTTTGGCATTATAATTTAAATATGATTTCTGGAATATGACCGCCACATTTAGCTCGGACGTAATTTAATTATCAGGAGGTCCAATTTTCGGTCACTTGTTACAAAATTTGGGGCCGTATATCGGCAATAACGCGGCGAATGTTGTCCTCCAAGTGGTCTATCGTTTCGGGCTCATCAGCGTAAACAAGTGAAAGTAGCCTAGCGGCATTAAATTGGATGCTCTTGGAGGGCATCCGAAACGTGAACTATGCGGTCACTAAATATTTCCTTCAATAAATCAATTGGCATGAGCTGAGTGACATGTTGCACTATCTTGTTGAAGACACAACCTGCATATCATGGCTGTTCAATTGAGGAATGAAAAAGTCAGTAATCACGGGGTCACCATTGGCTGTAACCTTCATGGCCAGTATCCTGATTCCACCAAAGCACATAAAAGAGGAGGATTAAGGATTATCTTCACTCCAAATACAACAGAGTTGTTTAATGACATAGCTATTAAACCATAAGCAAACTACTTCCCTAAACAAATTTCTCTTACGTAGTGTGCGATAGTATACATAAGAAAACAAAGTCCGCTAAATGGAATGGACGTACCTGGGTGCTGGATTTTTTTCAACACTTTGGACTACAGCAGCAATATTCTCAGTTGTTCTTGAGCGACGTGCACGGGTTTTATTCTTCACATCGCTTACTTGTCCCGACAACTAAAACTTTTCCACCGATTTCTGAATCGCGGTCCGGCAACCGACAAGGTGCTTCACGAAGACCAAAAAATGTTTTAGTTTTACGAACCGTCTCTGCCAAATTTTCACCACTTTTATAGTGAATTTTAATAATTTCAGTGCGTTGTAGAAGCGGGTATCGTGTATCGTCATTTTTATTAATGGCGTAGTTTCTACTTGTCAAATGTGAAAAAATTACAGCTTCAAAAAATACAACTACCGAAATAGCGGGCTATTCAAAATAACACCTCTTATTGAAAAACTCTTTATTTCGAACAGAACAATGATTTTGAAGCGTTGTTCAGACGTCAGTCTGCTGTTGAAATTCTAAGCTAAACTACATATGTAAATAACTACCAATAATTACGGCTGTAAAAAAGTGTTGACAACTTAAAGTGTATAAAGTGTAATAGCACTTAATCTTTTTTGGTTGAGATCCTATTCTCTTAACATAAAACAAACAATCAATCGACACTGCTGCCGACTTTTTTAATGTCAGTCCATATTTCGTCAAGATTTTTTTTTTTTGTTTGTAAATCCTACGTAACCCAATAAGTCACTTAAAACTTAAACTCAATTTGTACACCGATTTAAAATGTTAGTTGTATGTTGATGACTCCTTAAAAGCTGCATCCACCCTCTGTACAACCTCCTGGGTCAAATCATAAATATACTGAACTATTAAAGTAACTACTCAAAGCAACATATCTATATCTAACGTTTAATTTGGCTAAAACCAAAATATAAAGACTACAAAAAAAAAACACACATAAAATCTTACACCCATCTTTATTTCATATTGAAACATGTCAAAAGACCTCATTTGTAGAAGATGACATCTTAACAAAAAGGCATAATATATAAAATAACATTTCAACAACACCAGTCAGTGTCTTGTCTGGTTGGAAATAATGTCACGTCTCATATTCCTCGAAAATAAAATTTCCCCAACCTTAACTCGCCTTCTCCATATAAATCGTATACCTTACTTACCTACTGCCTCTTGGACATTTGCATTAGCCAAAACGAAAATAATATTCCTGTGAAATGTTATGGTTTGTGGGTTGCCATTTTATGACACATTATGTATAGCAGACCCATGTATATCCTATAGTTGTATCATAAAGCCTCTTCTGTCAATGAGGCTAATGCAATCATTCAAAATTTCATGAATTTAAAACGTGCTTGGTATCACATTAATGTAGCAATTTAAGTCAAGGTTCTTAAAGCAAAAGATAATAACCCAAGGGCTTATATCCTCCAGGAAATGCAAGAGAATACATTAAAATAAAGTATTGGTAACACTACAGACTTTATTTAAAGGTGTAAGGATAGGCCTCTGTCATCTTGTTGCTCAAGATATAATAAGTGTTAAAGATTGTAGTCTTTCGGGAATGCAACCTGTATAGTGACTTCAGTTGAAATATTGCAAAAAAAAAACTTGTAATACAAAAAAATCAAAATTCTTCTAATTTTCAAAATGGCGACATTTCTATACCATCCAACCAAAGCGCCAAAAACTGGGTTTTATAGTTGTCCGTTCTTCAACAAGTGCTTCTAGGTCGGCCTGCTCGTCTGTCTGTCTGCATAAAAAGAGTTCCATTGGATCGCATGACGTCGTCGAATGATTGCAGAGTCCACTGAATTTTCGCGTTTCTAGTCGACAAAGCTGTGTGCTAATCAGTAATCACCAACAGGAACAGTATTGGTGACAGTATACAACCTTGCTTAACCCCATTTACAATCTTCCTTAAGGCAGAACGTGACATTAGGATCTATCTTATGAAGATTTGATAAGACCAAGACCTATTGACACTGTCGAATGCCTTTTCCAAGTGGGTGAAGACAAGGTGAAGTGGTGATCACCTCCTTCTTTTGGCAATCATTCTCTTTTTCCACACTTCAGCTCTCTCAATAAGTGAGTGCTGCTTAGTTGGGCTGCACGTTAAATCTCTGCGAGAGTACCGTCACTGTGTGTCGTACCTTCAGTGTATTGATTGCGGTAAAGATTTCTTCTGAAAAAATTCATGATGGCATGTTTTTCAAGTCACAGTCTTAAAAACAGTACTAAATGAACGCAAATTTTTAAAACGACGCCATCTTTGATTCCATTTGAAGAATTCAGGCTCAAACAAAATTTTCAACCACAAATCATCAAGGAAAAAATAAAAACAAGATGAAAAGTTACTAAATTTAATATTCCAAACTATCATTTTTTTAAAAAAATGAAATATTGTCATCCTGAGGACGTATAGTTTGTATTAAAAAAAAAAAACAAGAAAATAGCAACTCTGATGTCATGGCAAATTAAAAAGAAATGATGGCAAAAACATTTCATTTCATTTTACTTTTTATTTTGGTGCGGAGTAAATTGAAACGTGATGCACATAAACGTGACCATTTTGCGTAATGTTGCCATGTAAGCCACAAAATATTGTTGTAGATGAACTAAAAATATACATCCATAATACCCAACATTATGTGCATATAATATGAACAGGATATGGAAGGTAAAGTTTAGCGCTGGCTGATGGGTAGCTTGGAAATTTTATTTTATATTGGTTAACTCACTTTTTTTATGTTGGTTTGGTTGGCCCTTAAAGGCTTTGCGCTCGGCGTTATTATACGCGCTGTGGTTGGTAGAGAAGAATTGGAATTCTGTTGGTTCCTACTTTCTACATTATTTGAAATTTCAATTTAATAAAATGTTATTCGTTTTTTGTCTACCTTTCGTTTCTCGTGTGTGTCGCATTGTGCGTCGTGTGCGTCGTCGCGTCAGTCGATGCGTTGTCCTCGCTATCGTCGGACATGAATGAATTGATGTTATCAAAACTTTCAAGCTATTGTGAGATGAAACATGGGACACCTGTACATACTTTTTTTTATTAAAAAAAAGGTAGGTAGTTACATATGTACTACAAAACAATGTCATGAACATAATGTTACTATACGCAGAACAATTTCATTTAATTTGAGTTCACTTTCAAGCTTTATTGAAACATGAGATTTTTTATGAGTAGGTTGGTAAGTACTTTAGATATGAGATCCATAATGATACCTGTTTTGAAGTGTTGTTTATTTTGTTGAATTGCTTATACGTTTTTGTAAGCGAGGAATTCACATTGTTGACATTAAAGCTAGAGCAGAGGTTGGATCAGAGAAAATACAAGAATGGAAGGGAATTCTTCTATGTTACTGGGTAACTACAAATATTTATTTATTGAGTTCGAAAGTTGTTTTGAGCCATAATTTATCAAATTAAAAAATTTTGTCACTCACTTTACAGTATTGAATCTATTTTTGTCAATTCTGTCTTGCAGAGATACAATTTAAGGAAGGGGATAGCTAACCTCACTGAGGGAAAGTAAGATAAGTTCAATTTGCTGGAATAACTGTAAAGGATGTATCCGGCGGACCAAATTATTGCATGGCCAAAATTGCTACTTTGTCTTCTCGGAACCCTCCTCAGTAAGACATCTGCTCACTACAGAGAAAGCTAATTTATTTGAATCACAGTTAGCTGTTTGTTCAACGTTGCCAATGGGCCCTATCATCGTATCCGATCGTTTATTTTGTTCATGGTATCCGTATCGGAATAACGAAATAGACGCATACCAACGCTTCTAGTTGACATGTGTCTAATTCATAAATTCCATTTTATTTGTTTGCGGAACTTTTTTCACAACAATTTTGCTGTCGGAGACAATCGGAACTTAAGCATCGCGTGTATTTCACATGCGTTGCTCGGATTTTGACATTTAATCGCTAGGCATCGCATGAATTCGAGACACGTTACTTCGATTTTAAAAGTTTCAACGCATATTTCAATTTATTTCGTAGGACTGTCCGATTTATCAATCGAAACAGCTAACATGATACAAAATTCGTACATTTCGTAGAAATCGGAGAAAGTTTCGTTCCGATCGGATACGATGATAGGGCCCATTGTTTCCTATTGTACTTTAGACCGTAAAACCTCGTACAGGTAAATCCTGAATCTTTAAAAACCTCTCTATTTTTCTATTCGATTTAAAAAAAAATGGCCATAATTTTTTGTTGAAAAAAGATTTTAGTTGTCCATTCATCTATATATACGTATGCATCCTGCAGACTCAACGGATGGATGGATTTTCATAAACTTAGCGTTTTTTGACATTGCCCAAAAGGGTTTTGAAAATGTTTGTGAATGTACTAAATGTAATAGTGCCTCCCATAGAACCATTCTTTATTTCTTTATTTATATTTTCCCTTGTTTTTATTAGAAAATATCTTTTGCCTATGACCAGTTTAGTTAAAAATTTCAAAATTCATGATATTTCTATTTTTTTACGCTGGTTTTTGTAAATTTTCTTAAATTACTTTTTCTGATAGAAAATCTAATTCTATACAAAAAGTCTCTTGAGATAAATTCTCAAATTTGAGTTTTCGAGTTATTCCAAGAATATTGAAAAGTGAACAGCATCCTTAAGATTGTTGCTTTCTTCGCCAAATTTTCTGCTCTTTAAATAACTTATAGGAATGGCTTTGAAAAACATTATAAAGTCCAGTTTTTCGATTTGAACAGGAAATAACTTTATAGTGTTACTACAATAATTCTAAGTTTTACTTATAATACAAACCATCTTATCTCTATTCACCATAGGTCGGGGCAAAGGGAATCTCAAATCAAGTACAATATTTACAAAATACTTTTTTAAGTTTTTAGTATGGACTTTTGAAAAATTTGACTGTTTTTTTTTTTGGGGGGGGGGGGGTTTCTTTTGTTTTGGATCTCATGTTTTATATGACCTTTGACAAATTCGAATTAGTTTGCCTTCCCCCGTGTCTTCTTATACTTATTAACTTTTGCTGGCACCAAACAAAATGGCGCAATTTGAATAAAAAAATATATTTTTGTTTGATTTTATGAAAAGTAAATAAGTTAGACTGTCGTGGAAACCCTAGCCTTAAGCTAAAAATGTCTCGAATAATACAACCTACCCAATTTACAATACACACTCCTTACATATTTACACTATGCAACATTTAGGTATAACAATTCAAGCTTCCAATGCAATAGTAGGTACCTACCTAAAAATTCTCTTTTCATTTCGTTTGAATCTATATCGCGAAATCTTTCGTGCATGATGCTGTTGACACAAATATCAGAACAAGGGTCGGTGACATCTTGTCTACCCCAACAGTTTTTACTCTTTGTTCGCGCATTCACAAAGTTTTACACTTTCTTCCAGTCAAATGGAATATCCCGATTTAATCTCCTATGCAGCATGTATTCACCTGAATGCATTGCATAAACTGTACCCACATATATGTACATCACCCAGCATCTATTTATAAAAGGTAGGTCGCAACCTCCTGCATGAATGAATGAATGAATGAATGAATGAATGAATTAAACTTAACCGAACTTCGACAATTGAAAAGTTGTTCAACCAGAGCCAACTTCATCTATGAATAAAATTCACATTTTTGCAAAATAATATTCAACTCCTCTCTGTAACGAATGCCAGTTTATATATAATAGAAACCACTAACATCAAACCTCATCCATGCCTCTCCTTCAGGGTTCCCCACAGTGTACCCAGACCGCATCCGTGTGTAGGGTGTATTTGCGTTTTATATATATGCAAATCGAGAACATATTTTGATTAATGCTTCTAATTAACTATAGGACGACGACAACTTCACTTGACGATGACGACAAACACTTCCACGAAGAAGCAAATCCTTCAAAGTGACTGGAAGGGAAAACAAATTAAAAATAAAAAAAAAAAAATTGGAAAAGAAAAATAATAATATTTTTGCACTACCTACCCTTTGAGCAGCTCTATGTTCCCCTTCATAATTTTTCATACGATTTCACCATTTTCTCGTACCTCAACCAGGAAATGGAAAGTCTCATAAAAAATTCGCACGCAGAGCTGTGGAAATTCAAAGGGAAATTCATTCGGAATACTTTTCTTTTGAGCGCAACAAAAAGTGGGACTTTTTTTGAATAGCTAGTCGACAGTTGTTGAAGTTCGTGGGACGTTCTTTTTCCCTACTTTGTATAATGTTGTATCCTTTTTTTGTTAAAATAAGTTTGTATTAAAGTTTGTTGCAAGGTAGGCAAACAATTCCCATACAAAAGTTAATACCTACTTTAAGATTTCAATTTTTTTAATATTTTCTAAATTCACTAAATTTGATGAATGGCCAAGTGCGGCTTTCAAAGTTTTTTTTGGTATCATTTCAATTTTTCACCAAAAAGTGGCTGTAATATCTTGTCATTTGAACCTATTCTACAGGGTAAGCACTATTCCTTCGGACTTATACTTTTTAATTCCAACATGTACTAAAGGGTTTTCCAGTAAGAGGTGTTAATTTAAATAGCCCGCTATTTCGAAAGTTTCAAATTTGACAAGTAGAAACTAAGCCATTAATAAAAATGGAACGATGCACGCTTCAGCAACCAACGCGTTGAAATTATTAAAATTCATTATAAAAATGGTGGAAATTCGGCAGAGACGGTTCGTAAAACTAAAAAATTTTTTGTCAGACCGCGATTCAGAAATTGGAGGAAAAATTTGAGCTATCGGGAGAAGTAAGCGATGAGAAGAATAAAACCTGTGCACGTTGCTCAAGAACAACTGAGAAAATACCAGATTCGTCCATTTCTCGTCATTCTTTGGAATTGGACATTCCACAAACGTCACTATACCGTATTTTGCATAAAGACTTATGTAGGTTTAAGGCTTATAAAGTTCAGTAAACAAATAACTCAAGCCGGCCGATCAACAACAACGTCTTGTATTTGCTGCTTGGATCCTTGAAATGCATGAAAATGATCTGGAAGTCGATTCAAATCCTCAAGATGGAATTCATGAAGCTATTGAGGGCATATGTTATGTTAGGTCAGGTTAGGTTAGGTTAGGTAAGTGGGCTGTTGATCTTATTTCCGTCACACTTAGATCAATGTAGATCCATTGTGATACCCTTATTGAGTAACCTATGACAAATCCTACAAATCCTATGAAAGAGTTTATTTGTGGTGTATGTAAATGAGGTTCTAGCGAGCTATAGCCCGAAAGGATGAGAAGTGCCTACAAGTTAGTTGAATTTAGGTTTCTGTCGTCCAAATCACCTTGGTTAGGAGAGGTTTACGCGTCAAGCTTATTCTTGGGTGTGTTCCTCTTCTTTACCTTCCAGGTTAGATCATCCCTCCCCCAGGCCCGTAGAGGCAGTGGCCTCATTCAACGTCTGGTGGACAGTATAGGTAGACCAGTGGTTTGGTGTACTGTGTTGTCTAGTCGAATCAAACATTTGGTAAGGAGAGGTTAACGCGCCAAGAAGTTTTACATGGTCGTGTTCCCCTCCTTAGCCTCACCGGATAGATCAGCACTCCCCTAGACCCGTAGAGGCAGTAGCCTCTTGCAAACGACTAGTGGATGGGTTTGATTGACCGGCATTAATGGCACACTTTTCTCTTTAAATTGAAATAAAAATCCTATGTTTAATCTCCAAAATGGCATTTTTCTATGAATATCAAAATAAAACCTCTTATTGGAAAACCCTGCAAAATATAATAAGTTTCAATATCGAACTTAAATTTGCAGCGCCACAGAAATTTTAGAGCTGCGTAGCGAATAAACTCTCAGCCATCAAAAAAAAACAAACGATGCAGAAGACTATAATATGATTAAGAGCAATCGAGTAGCAAAAGCAATCTAAGAAATTATGATTTTATTTATGATTTCCAACCGAAGAAATAAGCTCATCCGTTTTTTATACGCCATATGCTTCTAATATTTAACCCTAATCTTAAGACCGAACAAACAACACAAGATGTCTGTGTTATAAATAATATTTCATGATTATCATTAATGTATAGTCTTGCAGTAAACTCCAAATGTTGTTAGCAGTACCTACATATATGTACTTTCAAAGCATCCGCTCCTTTTTGATCAACCATCAACCTTACAAACTAATCCAACTCAAACAGAAACAGATACTTACACTCATAAACACACATATCATGTTGCTAACAAATTTCATCCTCAAAAACTATTAAGTTCAATTATGCGAAATCTTCGCTTTTTCAAGAGTGTTTAAAGTTCTATCTGGCAAAGCAACCTTCCGAGAACCCCGACACACATACTTAGTGCTTATACTGTTCATTCATGTGAATATAAGAGTGTGTACTGGTGGTAGGTAGAGTGAAAATTATGATATCCTTTCTATTCCACATATGGCACATTAATTTACTCACAAAAGGCCTCCCAACAGGAAACACACAAAAAAATGGATCCTTCGCTAGGATAAAACCCCATCACCCTTACCCAGAAAGGAAAGAAACCTTTCGAGTACTTTATTACGTCAAACTCATAACAATGAAGACATTCTGAAGCGATGAAACTATCTATTCACATGCGATACCTCCATTAAATACATTAAACCATCGGAATTTCATTCGCAATAGAGTGTGTAACCAACAATTCGCGAGACTGAAAAACCACCACCACCACTGCGCGCCGAACCGATTGCTTTGCCACATCGCATTCACCCTATATGTATATGCCATCAGAACTCTTCAAAGAGAATAGAAAGGGAAGGTCGTCACGACACCCGCATGCCACGCCGCGCCGCGCCGCCGCCACAACGCCCAAGTCCTTTTATCATCTTATTTCCTACGACTTCCATTCCAGCAGAGAAAAAGCGAAACTTTAAACCCCAATTAAAATTGTTCATTTGGGAAGCTCTCTCAGGACTAGGACACATTCTTTCCAAAAAACCCAGAACTATTATTATGCCATTTCGAATAGGAACGCGACCAACTGCCTTCATCCCGGAAAAGTGGCAGTTGGCAGGAATTTATATACTAGCAAAAAGGCTTAACTGCACAGCAGCGTACAGTCAGTCACTAAGAGGTTTTTAACGAATTCCCATAGCTTAATTGAATGTCTTTTGTGTTCCGTATGAAGTTACAGTTAAATATTTACCCCCATTTAGATAGACAAAAAAATTGCAGTTTTTGTAAAAAAAAAATAAGCACGAAGGAAACAATTTATTGGAAAAACAATCATCTTTTATATTAGATTGATAAATAGAAACCGGTAGATTGCAACCTATATAGATATAAATATTCAAAGTATCATTTCTGCTGTACAAACATTATAAACATTTTTATGGGAAAAGTTGATATATCAACTGAGTTTATTTTCTTTTTCGGATGTTGTCTCTCAGCACTTTAACCCTTCCTTCACTTTCTTATCGCGTTCGAGTGACAGCCCAATAGTTTATGGGAGATACCTTAGTTAGAATATCAGCAACATTCCTAGAATGTTAAATGTTGTAAATGTGTGAAATCCAAAAATTTCTCGGATTCCCTTGAATTGTTGTAGATCACCAACTTCTAAGCAAAAGTTTCTCAGATATCCTATGGGCCTATCCCTCGAACCCCGCCACCGTCATTTCAAAGATATTTTTTTCAAAAAATATCGGATTTGAAATACTTCTCCGACATTTACTCGAACGCAGGCATTTTAAACATAAATGTCAATCAAGATTAATTCAGTGACACTATAACGCTGTGAATGTTGTCCTTCAAAGCGTTGTTCAATTAAGGAACAAAAAAGTCATTGGGACATATTCATAGACGTCTGACAAGTTGTTTCTTTGTCTCTTCTAAGCTAATCTGGAGTTTATGTTATTCATAGACAATTTAGACCCGGGTCCAAAAGATAAACTGGAGCTCAATCTTTAAAAACGGTTGACTCTTTGAATGAGTTGTTTTTTTCTATCTGTCAAAAAATGGATTGGATTTCAATGCATTGACAGGCAACAATACTAAAATTGTAGTAGAATTCTTTATGAATAGCAGCTGTTTCTAACCTGTGTGTTAACTTTAGACTCGAAGCCAGTTGGACAGGGTTCTAAAGTTTGATAATGAATATGCACCATTCTCTTATGAAAATCGGGATCAACGGAAAATCTGCGAATCTACCCCTTGTTGTTCAAGCGTCAGTCTATTCATGTTGAAATGCCAAACCAAACTTAACAGCTGTTAACATGGCATGGCGGCCAGTTGAAAAAGTGTTGCCAACTTAAGATTCTGTATCTCTTAAAAAATAGTACCTACTAATTCCCACTGATAAAATTTCATCAACATTTTTAAATACAAAAAGAATTCAATAGTTTAAACTGTTCGAAAAAATTGTTTCAAGACTTTGGTTTCAAAAATATTGTAAAAAATTATTATTCTGAAAAAAACTCGATGGATATTCTTGAACTGTAATACAAAACATTTTCTTAATACCCTCTTTAAAATGTTCTAAATGAATACAAATAACGGTACTTTTTGCAAATTGTTTTTTTTTTCGATTTTGAACCCACCAAAATCAGTACAACTAAATGGAAAATACACTTAAGCGGTGACTTTTGAGCTCCTTAAAATGCCATTATTTGCTGATTAGATCCTAAACTGAAGCCAATACAGGATTTATGTATGAAGTCAATTGAATGCATTTTTAAAACAAATTAATCAAATTGAAGGTGTCTTCCAAAACATCAGCCATTGGTATTGTTTTTTTTTTGTATTTTTTGTGTCCTTTACCCATTACCAAATCTCTATTTTACCCTAAGACTGAAAGAGATTGACCCATGTGAACAAACATGAACTATACACAAACTGGAAAAAAAAAATCAATGCCCGAACCCAAAACAGTAATCTCAACATCAGTTTGTGTCTTTCTTGGGAATATGCCGAATAGCCCAGTCACCCCAATCAATCAATGGATTTAAGAATTCCATCCTCGCCCAGTGACATGATCGGATAGATACGAAAAATACATTGGACTTTGGAGCTGGCATGATGGGAGATGGGAGATGGGAGATGGAGACTGTCAGAGTTGTTTGGAGACGAAGTTTTTTGAACGTTGAAAGGAACGAAGAACTGAATTATTTATGAAGACGAAGTGCCTAGCTTTTATGAAGGAGAATTGAAGTGTTTTTCGTGTTGTTTTTTTTTTTATTTTTTTTTTGTTCAATTTTCTGTTATTTTGTTTGTCTTTCGTGTGTTTTATGCTCGTGTAAAAGAAAAAGTTTTCGAGGGAGTGGACCGCATTTTTTATGCCACAGCTTGTTCACATACAGCCAATGAATGAGTAGGGGTAGCTAGGGGATAAAGAAGGTATGTAAATTGAATTGTTTACGTTTGTTTCTTTAACAAGGGCATATGTTGTGTAATGAGGTTAAGGATGTCCCAAACATCAAACAGGTTCAACCAATATGGCTTGCGAAAAGGATTTCGTAATCATATTTGTCTAGGGTAAACGTAAGCGGATATAAAATATTTCTCGTAAGCTAGAGTGATGTGGGGAAGTAAAGTGTTAATACATTTTTATATGTGCTCGTGTATAAAATAAATGAATTTTAAAATGCACAAAAGAGCAAAAAAGATTGAAAGCTTCAAAAAATATTCGGTGATCGTATTCTGGGTGGAGTGATTTGCATACGATAGAGAAAAAAGTTGAAAATTTATTTTTTATTGCTTCTCGGTTAATACATAGTCCAGAAAAATTAGAATTTTGCTTCAAAAAATTTCCGTTAAGCTGAATTTTGGTGGAAGGCTCTAATATAAAGTCTTATGCAAATACTTAGGCTAGGAACCCTAATATTAATCCGAAGCTTTACTTCTTTGCAAACTAGGTTCCCTTCCGTGTTCCTAATCATTCTATAGTTCTCTAGGCAGAGATTTTAGCGATCAAAGAAGTTTTGTCTTGGCTTTAAGAGAGAGTGATATCAACTACTGATCTCCGCATTTTCTCTGATATTCAAGCTGCCCTTAAGCCTTTTGAATTTGTCTCTACAAACTCATTAACAGCCGATCATCTCTATCAGAGATAGCGCGCCATGGCGGGCGTAGCAGTTCTATATTAACCTATGCAGGGTGATGAACGAGCTGATGAACTCCCTAGAAATGAAACAATCCTTGGTTCAACGAGTAGGGAGAAAATCTCTAGATTCAAGTGGTAGTATTACAATGGGCCAATCCTTGGCCTAAATGTGTCAATTCTGCTAACATTCACGCCAATCAAACCTAACCTATGGTTCGAAAGCACAAAATTACGAAATGAGAAAGGTTCGGAAAGATAAATGTTCGAAAGGCAAAATTTCAAAAAACAAAGTAACGAGAGATCTAAAACAGTTGTTAGAAGCTGGATGAAATTACAAAAGCAAAAATGGTTCCTTAAGCGATATCAAATTGCAACTGGTTATAGCTGACAAAAAACTATGAAAACAAAATATATTTTCAAGGAACAACAAAGTTCTCTAGTTCTCTACAGCCCAATAGTTCTCCACTTCACTAGTTCGCAATCAAACTAGAACTAGTTCCGTATCCCAAACCAACATGAAACAAAATCTCATCCTTCAGGATATTCTTAAGATTCACATCCACTTGAGTACCATAAGCGCTGACAATATTCCATATTATTTCCTTGCTTCACAAATTTTAGAAATATCAAGCTGTCACTAGATTTCGAAAAAGCCAAGCCAAATAATTCCACCGCAAGGATCCCTTATCATTAGGTTTCTTTTTTCTGTTTGAATATAATTTTTTAAATTGTGACTCGACTTCACATGCCTAGGGTTTAACAGTAAAGTGGGAGAGCTGTGGTTCCAGTCAGGTCATGACAATCGTCGCATCGCGTCGGTAAATGAAGAAAAAGAACAATTGTGGTCTATGTTTTGTGCTCCAATATATTTTTACAAGCAGAAGTATTAAATATTGATGTCATGTCGAAATACAAAAATGAAATGAAATTTAAATTGATTGGGCTTTTGAATGATTTATTTTTTGAATTTTTTTTTAGCTAAAAAAGACTGATCAGGAAAAATATCGAAGTATGAGAATTTATTATTAGCTTTTGCTATTTTTTTTTATTCCAAAACGACATAATGTATGTAAACGTTTGTATAAAATATGCACCAACATAAATGAGAGCGTATATTTTTTTCATACAATTTTGATTTTCATTATACCTACGAAACGATGGATGTAAGAAAATCTCTCAGCTGGAAGCTGAAAGATAAACTTAATTTTTGCTGTCGGTTATAATATATTGAAAATTTATATTTACTTTTCATGCAAAAGCAGAGACTTTTATATTATTATCTACACACCTCCATCACACTCTTCAATGTTCAATTTTTTTTTTCTTTAATATTCGGTATAGAAAATAAATTGATGTTATACATAATATAGACCTATGATATATGTTTATACATACATATATGTAGGTATAAAATTGCATGTGTCCTCAAGTATTTTTTTTTAATTTACTTTTTTTTTTCTTTTTTTGTAACACTTTGTATAAAAGCGGATTATATGTTATTAAATTTATGAAAAATAAAAAGTCTAATTTGTAGACTTATAGAGGGCATTAGGAATGTAAAGTTGATTTCTAGACACTGTTGTCAGCAGACAAATAAAAGGCTATGTTTGGCTTTTAATACCTTTGAAAAATCTTTGTTTTATTTGATTTTTGATTGAGAGTACAATAACTTCAGCGCAAAAAATTGATAATGGATTTTTGTAGAGGCGTCAAAAACAAGCATTTTAAACTGTTGGAGGGGGTCTCTCTTGCCCCGTTTGGGCGGGAGGGGCAATTTCATGAAAAAAGTAATAAAAGTAAAAAAAATCATTAAAAATAACTATAAGCCACTTTTTAAATCAGGTAAAACGTATGCACAGTTTTTGAAAAAAAAAATGAGTTTCAAACACAAAATTGGAAAAAAAGTTAAAAGTGTAATTTCTCAAAACTGTTATTATTATTATATCGTTTTTTTATGATTTTTTTTTTCTAATTTTAGTACTTTTTCCATAAAATTGACCCCCTCGCCCAAACGGGGAAACCAACCCTCACCGCTTTTATATTAAAAAATGCTTGTTTTCGACTCCCCTACAAAAAACCGCTATCAATTTTTGGCGCCAAAGTTATCACTCGTGCCGATTTTTGTATTTATAAATAATTTGTCTAATTTTCAGAAATATGTTAACCCGTAATAATTCTCTAAACGGAATGCGTTGATATCGTGAATAGCAGCTTAGTTCTTGTGCCTGCCGAATCATTACGATTTTCGTGCAATAGAAATTTGGACTTTCAACCACTTTTTGGCAAATCCTTCCATAATTGATTTTTAAAATGTTTGCAATTTAACGAACAACTTTATTCCGCTGAACATTAATAAACTATTTTAAAATTTGATTACTTAAATTTTAGACTGCAACTGTGGAAAAATAAGGATGAATTAATACTGGTATTATTTTTTTTAATCATGATTTCAAAAAAATATCTATGTAGCTTGAAGCCCTGTAAAATAAGATTTCAATTCAAATTGTTTTTTTTCCCCAAAAAAACTGAGTTTCGTTGGGGACTTTAGTTTCATTTCTCAAGCTGTACCACAAATTTGAACTCGTACTAATGATTTTGAGGCGTAAAGTACAATTCCCTGACGAAAAAGTCTTTTTTGTGTAAAATTTTTAAAGCTCCAATTTTTGATTAGGTAGTTTTTCTTCAGAAAAAAAACCTTGAAAATTGTTGTTTTAGGTTTTTTTGCAAAACTCTTTTTTTCGCTATTTTTTTTTACGACAAACATATATTTCGACGAATCATTAGGTTTCTTTCCATGACAATTTTTTTGACAATTTATTTTTTTCAATTTATATTAACCTAGTTCAAAAAGAATGTAGTACTTGGTTGCTTTTTTTGACACTTTCTCTTTCAACCATTTTTTTTTCTTTGAGCAATAACATTTTCTTCGCCAAAACTTTTTTTTCAATATTCGGTCTAATTTTTATTGTCGCGGGAAAATTCTTATAGACCAAATTTTGGTTTTCTAAATTTTTTTAAAAATTATAATTACGGCATTTATTTATTTTTTAAATAATATTTTTGCATAAAATAAATTTCTGTTTGAATATTACTTGGATCCCGAAAATCTGTTCCTTTAAATAAATCTAAATCTTAATTATGTCATTTGTGACTGTAATACACTGCTGATGCTGATAGCAAAATGCATGCATCATGGCTTATTTCAAGCCAAACTGTTTAATGTTTAATTTTTGGTAAATATACTCGTAAATTTAGCTTTCACCGCCTGTTGATATAAGTACTCAGCATTATTATTTGTCAATCACACAAGACACCTTTTGTTACCAAAAACTAGCAGTTTGCTATTTTCTTGCAAAGGCTATATTATGCAAGCAAATAATGCGCAAAGTTTGTACTATCTTACGTCTTCACTTAAATGGGTTAGAGATATAGACATAGAGGCATGTATACTTTATGTATATTTTGTATGGGTAGGGTATACAATTATGTTAATTTTAAATGCAATTGTTTCAGCATTTAGCGTTATGCATATTTCATAAATGTGCGACACCTTCTTGCATCACTTTCGTGAGCCCAAATCACACCCTTTTTGTAACAGAGGCATAATATGCGAGTTATGTCGTATAACGTCCCCGCTGCTGATAGAATAATGCTTCCGAGTATAAGGTTGCTTTTCCGTCAGGACAACGTCAGAATTGCTTATTGTTATGAAGCGAATATATCTTTTCCTCGGTTATGTGTCAAAGCAAACTATACAAAAGAAGAAGGGTTCTGGCATGATTCTTGCTTTTGACTCCTATCTCTACATAAAAAAAAGTCTGATGCCAACTTGTTGCAATAAATTTAGTTATGAAATATTTTAACAGTTATTTGTTATTGGACTTTGTTTTTTTACATCCTCCAATTTGAAGGTTATCATTCCGTTAATAAAATTCCATGTCCAATATTCAAGGACTACACTGTGCCATAAGAACCAGCCTTAAAACAAACAGCGCTCATAAATCGATTCATCGTAGCTACAATTATAAAAATATTTTAGAAATACCAAACCTTCCTTCGGTGGCTAAACAATGTATATTGTAAAAACAAAACAGAAGTTAGATGACATTCAAGTTTGTGATCTGTCAAATGATGTTTGCGAACTGTCAAAATCTATGATAACCCCAATTTACACTAAGGTGGCAATAATGTTTGTTTCAAAGGCTTAAATGACTATAGTTATGGGATGTACACTGTACAGTTTGCTGTGATGTTTTTTTTTTTAAATAAGCTCATCATAAATCCATTAAATAAAAAATGTACACTTCAAACAAGGGGCTAAGCATAATCATGTTTTTTTTTTCTTTCTTTACAAGTCCTGCCTTAGTTTGCTGCCCTTAGAACTAAGCACTGGGGTTGCATTAAAGGATTCGATTAGAATATTTCAAATGAAATTATGGAAGATGGATGTAAGAATTATGCAAAGAAGGGTAGTCGCTAAATGAAAGAAGAAAAATTTATAAAAAAAGAAAGAAGCAAAAACACGATTCAAGCAAGAGGTGATATTAATATCAACTATAAATCTCCTGCAAACAGGCATATTAAAGATATTGGAAAGCCGTCAGCAACATTTAAAGGACTGTTTTATCTGTATAGCATATTTTTTGAGTGTATTTTTAATAGTTTTTGATCGATGTTAAATAAACGTATGGGGTGTGAGTCTATAAACAGTTTAATAATTTGTGTCGGTATAGTATACAGCGCGATTTTCATATACGGTATCACGAAACTCTAGACCTTATATGTTGACCAAAAAAAAAACTAAATCGTATTAAAAAAAACTCCAAGCCTAACTTCGGTTTGTAAATTAAAATGTTTCAGTACATACCTACATATTACATAGATTTTGAAGAGTAAATTTTCTTTCAAATAGTGAAATAAAAAATAGACTTTAGGCTTTAAAAAACAACTGTAGAATGACATTTTGACATTTTCGGTTTTACCGTTGTAGTCTATTACTTTTTTTCTATTTAAATAATAATTTTTGAAAAAATGAACCTACCACCTAAACGGTGGAAACAAACTCCATTTGCTTGTCTTGGTTCAGCCTTCAAGCTCTTGTTATACCAAAAGCTTTTGTTATACCAAATCAGATTTATAATCCAAGTTTTAGGATAAAGAAAATCCGACATTTTGATTTAGTTGAGTAGTAGTAGTTGAGATCCCAACTCTTCCTTGGCCCAAAAGTATTTTGACTTGACATTCAAAAATATTTTGCCAGCAAATCAAACTTCAAATCACATAAACTCACATATTCTATTTTCTTTGGCTCCGTCTGGCTTCCGCACAAAAAAAAACTCAAAGATGATTAAGATAACTTAACTATATACTTTGTTTTCCGGAGTTTACCAAAGCTTTTCACATGATAAATCATTAATATCTTTTGTAAGAAGTTAAATATAATAAACTTTGGCTTCACTAGAAGATCGGTTCATCTCAATCAAGACTACTTAAGCCACAGCGGTCAATGATTTAAAGTAAATTCTTCTTTCTCAATTATTATCTACTTTCTGGGGTGCCACAGAGTTCAATTTCGGGTCCTGTTTTATTTTGCTTGTTTATCAACGATTCACCAAAATTTTGTAACCATGTCAAGTTGCATCGTGTTTATTATATACAGATGTACAGATATATTATATTCTCTTTAACTTGCTGGAAGAATTAATCTGCGGAATGAATAACGAACTTCATGAGATTTATAAATGGACGTTAAGCAATGGTAATGATGCTAAAAAGTCACAACTGATTGCAATTTAGAAGAAAAAAATTGATACCAACCAACTAAGATTGTTATTTTTGAACAGAGACTTACTGAGAGTCTTGGTGGCATTTCCAGTACAGAAAATCATTCAAAATTATAATTTTGAAAATTTAAAATTAAATATGCCAATGTAAATAAAAAATTAAATTAAATGAAAATAGTCAATAGAACGATTAAATAATTTAACTGTTGGATTTAACTATATACACAAGAAACTCATTTAATAAGACAACTAATTTGTCTTTTACTTATTCTGAGACATATCGCCTATCAAATCATTAACGTAAGGTTACGAAGAAAACAGAAGTTTTATTTAATTTAAGAACAAAGAAAAGATCAAAGGTCATGTTATTTATAGAATAAAAATTAACTATGTAGGACACAAACACAAATCTCATTTTACTTCCCACTCATTTAGGGAGAGGGTGTATTGGCGAAGATGAAAAACAATAAAATATTTCAATGAAGTAAATTAATCGACATCTTGATTCCTATTCATTTTAGACAAAAACCAAAAATCTGGTTCTAAAGCAGGTACCGTAAATAACTTAAATCAATATAAAGACTTGTTAAAATTATATTAAATGTAAATTTGGTATTTAAATTCAATTGAAAAGAAAAGGTAACAATTATTGAAAAAATATAAAAATCATTTCAAATCTATGTGGAAAACTTATTGAAATTATTTGCTGTTTGATTAAAAACAATAAAAAAATCTAATCAAGGTGTTGAAAAATAAATAAATTATTTTGACATTTTAATACGATGTTCTTTGTAGTCACAAAAAAATTCCTTCCAAATTCAATAAGTTTTTTCTCATTAAATTAATTAGATTTTGCTATGCAAATTATCGTTTGAGTACTTTTTAATGAATTTTATAGTAAAATAACTCAATATGTTACAAGAACAGATTTTGATTCCAAATCCCGTTTTTAGAAAAATAATATTACTTTAATACAAAAATAAACACTGTCATTCAAATATTTTCATAACATCCATAAATGATAACACAAATTATACCGCAACCATTTCAACTAACTCTCAATAGACCACTGCTAAATTTAAAACAATTATTATGCTAAGCTGACGTCTTGCAATTAATATGCACAAATCTCTAATTGAATTCTACGACCACAATACTTTTGCAAGATTTGTTTTAATTGACTTTTTATATGAATATCCAGCACTTCAGATTTGTGTTTTTTTTTTCTAAATTCTTTCAATAAAATGTGTGAATTTCAACAGCGGAAGATACAAACGTTAATTAACAAAAGTGAAGCACTCGCAGCATCGCCATTAACGTTAATTTCTTCAGCAAAGCAATAATTTAATTTTCTAACAGAAATATCCACTAACGGGTCTTAAATATATCCTCAAGACGGTTTGGGGTATTTAAAATCTAATTTAGTTCCACTCATTTCGCTCGGGAATTTGAGTTTTTCTTTTCTTAATTGGGCCTTTCGTTGGCTAGCGAGAGGGCTTGAGTTGAGGTTGTGAGGTGGATGGGATTTTTTTTTCAGTGCTGTGTTGTTGTCTAAGCTAAAGAAATTCTGCGATGCGGCCAGTGAACCGGAATGACAAGAACTGAAGTTCTCGGACAATTGGCTGAAGTTTTTTTTTTTTTTGTATGTATATAATTTTTTTGTTGCTTATTCTTTTGAGGGGTGGACATTTTATGCTCAGTTGGCTTTAGTGTATTTTTATATTATTTTTTTTTTGCAGCTTTGTGTTCTTTTCAAATAATAGATTCTGTTTTTCCTTTCGGCTCGTTTTTAATGAGTTTCTTTACAATTTTTTTTTTTTAATTTAATGACAATGTCATGATTTTTTTTTTCTTCAGTTCAGTTGTCCCATTAACTAATTAGGAGAGTGTTGATTAAAATATAAAAAGAAATATGGTTTGATCGGAACAGTTTTGGTAGGTCAAACTTTTCATGTGATTTCTTTGAAATTAACTTGAATTGATTATGATATGAGTATAAAAATAGAAAATATTGAAATGTAAGCTAAAACTATTTTGGTTCTTTTATAGAATCTATAAGAGACTAATTGGTTGCAGGGCAACAAAGGTGCTTGTGTCTTTTTTTACCTTTAACTCATTTTTTGAGGACACTGTCACGCTCACGCAAACACGTTGCTGCACTTAGGGTATGTTCAGTCACCACTCACGGGTCATTATAAACTTTCATTTTTTTTGCTAAAAATATTTTTTGGACGAAAAATTTTGAGGAACACAATGGAACGGAACGTTTTTTGAACTGATTTTTTGGTCAAAAAATAAATTGTAAAAAAAAGTTTTGTCGAAAAAAAACGAAAAAGAAGAGAGTTTGTCAAATACAAAATTTTTTAAAAAGAATTTGATCGAAAAAACTGTCAAAAAAAGTTTTGTCACTCTGGCTCCTTTCTGACAATTTTTTTGAACCACGAGAATTATTAAAATGGGTTAATACAATTAATTTATTTATTAAAAAAAGCACACAAAAAATTAATCGGAAGAAACAAGTGAAAATTGAACCGCCTTTCGAGTCATTCAATTCATCAGTTAGGTCATCAGTCTATCATCATATTAGTGTTTTGCGAAACTAAGTACATATAAAGGGTTATTAATTTGTCGATTTTAAAGAATAAATTTAACACGTTGTTCGATAGTTAAGCAATACATTATCGTTAATGGCAAACATTCAACTAAAATTATAACACTTCAGATGACAGCCGAGTTTGACAGGTGTCAAATGCCAGCGCTACCAACTTGAAGCCACGAAATGAATGACCTTGTATCAATAATCTAATGAACTACCAATTCTTGTGAATGTATTCTGAAGAATGTATCTAAAATCGAATGAAACTTTTCTGGATTATTTTCAAAATATATTTTAAGTTAAAAAAATATTTATATGAATCAATTAATTTTACTTAAAAGTTTCTAAAAAGAGTTTGCTTATTTTATCCACTCCATAGAATTTAAAAAGGCAACTGTTATAATGAAAAAAAAAACCCTCTTATCTCAAAGTTAATTATCTTAAAAGAATGATGCCACAGAGAAATCACACCCTATACCTACATTATACTATATGTCGTGGTTTTTTGTTTATTTCTTTTTTTTTTGTCTAGCGAAGCTGCTTAGTAGGTACATTAAGCAGCTTCAGCGTTTAGAAAATTGATAGGTATGGGAAGCTGTTTCTCGCAAATGATGGATGACGATTTAGTGTAAGCGAACTTGAAATAGAAGATGGCAAAATGGGATAGATATTGGAATGGCAACGAAAAAAAAATCTTAACGGGTAATTAGGATTGATTCGTGCAAAATACATCACTCTCGTTATCTGTCACCTTAAAATATAGGTAGCTACCTATTCCTATTTCTTTACATATATACTTATATATGTTCGATAACGTAGCTGTGATTTCTTTTCTCATCTTCAATGTATTCAGAATTTAGGAAAATTTGCTGACTTAACACAATAAAAGTGACATAAGGATGGGATTTTTAATGTCAAATATTATGTATTTTCACAACAAACCTATGCATACATATATATGTATAATATATTGTGTACTTATATAAAAATGGCTTCAAGAATTTTAGAATAATGCTATGAAGGCAGTAATATTAAAATTTAGGATTTAAGATTCGGTTTTTAGTTGTTAATTTTTTTTTTTGTCTTCATTAAAAATAGTGGAACGGTAGAATACGTAAATTCCGAAATTGTTTTAATTGTAGAAGACTTAGAATATTTCAGCAGCCTTGATATTTTTTGTTTTTAATTTAAAAGTACCTTGCCTGGCCCACTTCGCGGGTTATAAGTATTTTAACTTCTTTTTTTTTGGAGACTCTGGAGGTAGGCGCCTCCTTTTCTTACTTTACTTATATTTGTCAAACTACAGGCTAATATAAACTGAAATTTAAGAAAAACCAAAAATATGCAATGTTTTTAACTTTTAACAAAACATCATCGTTTCGGGGAATTGAAATTAGAAAAATTATATTTTGTTTTATTAGCCGCAAACAAAATGCCCACATCACTTAAGAGTCAATAATGCATTATTTTTTTGTATGTTATCCATGGAGTTCTATGTTATTTTCTATCCAACGAAAAATAACTAGCGAACTATACTATTATCCACTCTTTTTATTATCTACGGGTCTGTCTCGATATACATCTAAATCTGGATTACCTTTAAACATGCAACAAAAAAACAACATGGGATCCTGCTTTCTATCTGGGCCTAAAATTAAGGTTTCGATGGCTTTTAAGGTATTCCAGTAGTGTGATCAAAAAAGATAAACAAATGGGATGATCCAAAAATTCCGTATCAGTGAAATCCTCACGTCACTGAATTATTTCAATTGGTATTACTGTTTTGCAATGCATTTTAAATGGAACATGTATGTAGATGTAGATCCTTTAATAATGAAATACACAAAACGTTAGAGAGAAGCTAGCAAACAAAATTAAAAAAGGTATACTTTCAGGCGTTTTTGCTCTGGTGATTTTGCATTATTTAAATTCTTTCATGCCTCTGCCACCTAAACGACTCCGATTTCTTAAAAACTAATTTTTTTATATATTATAATTTTCGATCGGCTTGCCAAAACAAGTTTTGGATTGCTCCATGTGTAAAACCAACTTATTGCAAGTGTTGTTGCCAACTGATCAAAGAGGCGCCTGCCTTTCTTTCGTGATAATGTTTCGATTGCCGAATGCTTTTGCCATTTGAACTGGCTTCTCAGGAGATCTTCTTTTTAAACGTATAGCTATACTAGATGGTAAGTTGGTCTGGCTGTATTCACTGCTTGAAAAAGTGATTCGATTGAATTTCTTCCACAATCGTTGACAAAAATTGCTTTCTATTTTTCGATTCACTTTGTGCATAAAGCGATTCTGGTTCAGCAAAAGAAACTGTAACACCATTTCTCCTGAAATGTAATGCAATTTACTAGGTTCTATCAGAAAAGGAGAAACACGTGAGGCAGAATCAGTTTCTTCTTCATGAATTGGACGGAGAAAAAGACAACTGAGTTTCCATAATCTTTCGCAGAACCAGGAAGTGTGAAAATGTTTCCGATTTACTTTTTGACAGAACCAGAATAGGCTCCCTGCTGTCAATGGAAGAATTTTCATTTCAGCTATTATCAATTTACTCCATATGCCTTATACACTGTCTAACACTGTATGGGCTGGATTAACTACTGCTTTGTAGAACCTTCTTTTCAGGTTAGGGGGCATTTTCTGATCACAGAAGACGGCATCGTTTTCCAGCCACGTTTTAAATATAATAAGAATGATAATGGCGCCCCACAGCAAGTTTTTTTTTAAAGGGAAGGGACATAACCCATGGTAAAAAATTAAAAATATTCTGGAAACGTGGTACTTGTGAGTGCAGATGTCTCTCCGTTCGTACGCAGGTAACATTGAAGTGCAGATTAGTTTTGATATTAATGTATGAAAAATGATGTCATATATTCAGAGATTTTGATGAAATCTTTAAAAAATACTCCAACAACCTAGATATGTCCTTTTTTAAAAAATATCAATTCAATCATTTTATCCTCACAAAAAGTATAGCTACGTATTTTTGTGGTGTTCACTTCGGAGTGGTTAATTTTTTTGTTCCACTATAGTTGTGCTTTTTCTTTTTATGTACATTGTACAATCCCAAATCAACTATAACAATGAAGAAAAACAGAGGGGCGGAGAAATTTGTTCCCATCAACTTGCCCAGCGATTGTTTGTACTGACTTAAGTCCAAGACGACTCTATAGCCAAGCTACACACACTATTGGTATTGCGGAATCTTACAGATCTTGAAAATGGAAGTTTAACCCAGAACAACACTACATAACTGTATATATTGTACATAAGACTATTACAACTTCGACTAGGGTGATGATGACAATGGACGTGTAAGCGGATGCGGGCCAAGGATGAAGGACGATAAAACGCGCATTTTACTCTTCATTACAATAAATTTCCCCCATGACTGAGTTCTTGTGCTAAAGCTAAAGCTTTTCGCCTTAGAAATTCAATATTTCTTACACCATTTCCTTCATTGAGCTCCATCCAAGCGATGTTATATTAAAATTTATCCATGCCGGGGCGCTTTGCTTCTTGTGGTATTGTTGTTGAGCGATGGTTGTTGTTTGATGATGTCGATTTCGATGTTGGTATACCTATAGTCTCGTGTACTCCGGGCCAAACCGGGCGGGAGAATATCCTCTCTGCGCTAACATCAACATGGTATTTTATGTATGTAGTGACATCTTTGGGAGTCAAAGTGGGATTAGTCAAACTGAGTGCAAATGTTTTCGAGCAAATGGAATGGAAAAGGTAACCCTCTGGTTTTTGTTCGTCTTCATCCACATCTATTGCTTCTACACAATCTATACTATACATCCTATACAACAACTAACTCCCAGCTCCGAGGGTGTCCATTTGTGGTTCGGTGCAGAGCCAAGTTGAAAACCTTAATTCAGTTATTTCTGCTTGAAGTCACTGGGGAGTGACCGAGTCCCAGCGCCCGCAACCCCGCCACTCCGCCACCCCGCCACCGTGTTACCGTCACCGCTTTGGCAATTTAAATTTAATTTTCATAATATTCAAAGCTATGCCATCATGGAATTGTGAGAGATATGTATCTTGAAAATATTTTATGTTAATACAGAATAAAGGGACGATATTGTATTTTGGATGTATATTAAACATTAACTGATATAAGTACCGACAATAATCTATAGTCTCTATAATCGCTGACACAAAACTTATTATAGATCAAGTTAAAAGAACAACATCAAAAAAAAGTTCAAAAATAATCGGTGCTATTTTTATTGTATGTAGATTTAAAAATTTAGGGAAAGTTGAATTTTAACATTATAGAATGTATATTTCAATAACACCCGTTTTTAGCAATACAAGTTGTTAGTTATACCTCCCATACAAAAATAAAATGACTACATTTTCGTAAAATTGAGTTTTAATAAAAAAATTAAATTTTTTCATGAAATAAATATTTTGTTAAAAATTGAAAAAGTGAATACTTATTTTAAGTTTTCTGGACGTTTCTAGAAATTTCAATGTGTAAAATAAAACCAATTGGAACCGATCTTATAATTTCCTTTTTTTTATTTTTTTATTTAGCGCGCACTCCAGGGAATTTAATGTATCCTTTATATGTCAAAGACACAGTACATGCTTTAGGCAAGTAGCAGGGGAGGAGGTGTCGGTAAACATTAGTCTTGAATTTCAGTACATCACAATAAGAGGGAAAGATAGAGCGTGGAAGGGTATTCCACATTCGCGCAGTACGGCTAATGAATGAATCCCTGTACTTAACAGTACGACCGAAATTGGGTTCAAAAGTAAACTGATGAGCATTCCTGGAAGCGCGAGTATTACTGTTGAATCGTTTGAGGGGAGAAATGCAACTGGCTATTTCAATAGAGCACTTACCGTAAGAGTGACGAATAAAAGAGTGAGAGATAGGAAACGTTACGCCGATGTTCAAGTGAAGTATAAGTATCGATGGTGTTCCTGTCTCTGATCATTTTGAAGGCTCGTCTTTGTATACTGTCCAAGAGGCTTAAGTAAGTTGCTGGAGCACCAGCCCAGAGATGGGAGTTATACTCAAGCTGTGGACGTATATAACTTTCATAGATAATAGCCAGATCAGAAGGGGAAAAGAATTTCTTGTACCTACAAAGGAATCCTAAGCATCTTGCCGCATTTTTGGCGACGTTAAGAGTATGATCGTTCCACAAAAGATGGTTTGTAATACACATACCTAAAATCACAAGCTGATTAGTTTCTTTCGATGCAAGTACCACTCTTAGATAATGGCAGGGGGGTACGTCTCGCTTTAACCACAGAATGCAGCATTGAGTTTTCGAAGCGTTAAATTCTACGCGATTTTTTAATCCCCATTGTAGAATGCTGTCTAAGTCAGAATTTAATGTACTTATTATATTTAGCCGTTTCTAGAGATCCAAATATAAAGAGAGCTGTTGGAAGAACCGTTCATAATTGTTTTTTTGTTTTAGAAAAAAAAATAGTTTTTACTAGCATTTTTTTTAATAAAAATCATACAAATCAGTTTATGGCAGTATCGTAAAAAGTTCAAACATTTTATGTTATTTACATAGTATTTTGTAGCTGCCGCTATTTTTGGAATGGAACACCACCTTAGAAAATGAACCCACTCGTTTCAGCTGTACATCCGAAAAAGCCAGATTTCAAAGACCAACAACCTTTTGCTCTTTCCTTTTATCCTTATGTCATATTTCTACTTAGGAAGGTATAACTTGATATAAATTGTACCAACCGCATACATTTTTTTTTTTTATATTATATCGAAAGTTCAGACCAAAAAGAATCTTAAAACATCATTTAAACGCACACAAATTTCAACGACTAACCAATGCTTCCAGCTGAGAGGCGTATGCTCTATAATGCTATTATGGAAAAAAAAAATTATTCAAGGGTCATTTAACGAACACAGAACAGCCTCAAAACTGTCAATCCAATTTTCTTTCATCGAAAGTGAAGCTAATCTACCAAGTTTTGGTATTCCTGTGCCTGGATCTGAAAACACCCATACGGCCCATACCAACACCATCAAGCACAGCGTACGACATTTTTAATAAAGCAGCAGTTTATTAGATAAAAATTTCAATGATATTTCAAAAATAAAAAAAAAATAAAAATGGAGGAAGAAATAAGAAAATAATAATAAATCGGATTTTAAATGTGTCGCCTGGAGATGTGGATACAATTTTAAGCGCATAAACCTTGATGGACAAAGTGATTTTTTTTGTACTACCATAAATAAAATGACAATGAGAATAATATAAATCGATGATTTGATATTTGCTAAGGAACGAGCATGACAGGACGAAATGTTTAAAAATACATAGACACAGGTTCAGAATTCATAAATAAAGAAACGTGGGTAAATACCTAAATAAAAATTTGAACTTACATTGACTTGGGCGTTAAGTAGCATTACAGGTAGACATCAAGAGTGGCCAGACAATGATGTGTCAGATTTGATTCCTCGCCTTTCATAAATCAATATTAATTTTTAATTTATTTATAAATATTTACTGAGGCATTTCGAGTGCTTTTACTTACCTACATTACTTTGTACGAACAAAAATAAAATATATATTGTTCCAAGAAGCAAAATTAAAGTGTAATAAATACATTTCATAATCCCTACACTGATCTGTATTATTTTTTTCGTGGGCTCAATCAAATAAAATTTATTAAAAAATCAGAAATCATACTTTTCCATTAGAAAAGATTATTTAGGGAAGATACCAATACCAATAATATTTTCAGCGACATACCCAGAACCTTGGCCTTGGGGAAAACCAACTCCGTTCCCTTTAGCTGGAATTTATGTGGAAAAATGGAATTCGAGACAGAATCTCGAATACTTTGCTCTTTTTGTCTACTGTGCTTAAGAACTTAAGATATTTTGCTGAGCAACCCCAAAAAAAAACAATCTCCCTTAAGTGGACTTAAAATAAAAAAAAAAAAATCTTAAACAAGTTTGGAAAGTTAAAAAATGAAGATAACTTTAAGTTAGCATGATAGAGAAGTTTTTATATTTTACCATTGTTACTTTCCCTCTGAATTGGTAACAGGACGAGACCGAGACGAGACTGAAGTTTTTTTTTTTAATTTCGACAAGACCGAGTAGAAAATTCAAAAGTTTCTGGTGATGACGACATCAAACATTGCCTAAAAATAGAGTGTAGAGAAAATTATGGCCTCTTCTGTAATCGAAAAAAATCCCTCTAAGCTGAGAGTAACGCTGGCTGGCATGTAGCCAGTTTGTCTAGCCTTTACATACGGTTCACAGTGTTAGACAATGTACAAGACGTATGCAGCTGAAATGAAGATGCCTTGGATGAAGTAACAAACCGTGATCACATAAAAAACAAGAAAATCCGAGCACGTCAATAATGGGCGTTTTAGAGCTCTAAACAGAATCTAAACACTACGAGCACACTCTGAACGATCTCTGAACTGAATGTGCTCAGTTCTGAGTGTCACCGGCTGTCACCTTTTTCATTTGTCATTCACAGTTGTCATTTTCCTCAACAAAATTTTTTCCGTGTTCAGGTTTTGAACTCCGTCTGCTCCATTCTATTTTTTATTTGAGCTTATAGAGCGTGCGCTGAACATGTTTAGAGCAACACAAAATTGAAGCTCTCAACGCTCTAAGCTAAAAAAGAAACACGACAGTTTGACAGTTCAGGCTCTGCTTTAAACAAATAAAGAAAAACACCTAATGCCGTCTTGGAGAAAATACAGTATGGCCAACTTAACTGGTAATGTCACGTTCAAAGAAGAAGTTCGAGAACTTATGTACATAGATCAAAGAAGAATAACACTTTTTAAATGTATTTCAGAAGAAAGGCAGTAGCAAAAGTTCCTACGTCAAACAAATGCAATTACACTTGCATTTATTTCCGGTCCGGTCGACATATTCTGTGATCAATGTGTTAAACTCTATAAGTCGAGATTTAGGATAAAGTAGTGAAGTGAAACAGTTCAGGGCTTCAGAATCACGTAAGACAATCGTCGGCATCGTCGTCGGTAAAAGAAAACGATGTCAAAATTTTCCAAATGCCTGGCTTATTTTCCAAAATAAGCAAACGGGCGTTATTTAATTTTTTGAAATTTCCAGGAGTAACAGAGAACACGAATTTAATTAATTTTTTTTAGATTTCGAGGACATTAATAACTTTTTAATAATATTTATTCTGAAAAGCATAAAAAACAATATTGTCCACCCCCTTTTAAAGTTGATTTATTTCAATTCTTGTTGATCAGAAAAAAACTATTAATTTAACGTTTTGAACATTATCGTGTCTATGGTCCAAATCGCTATATGTCATACCCAAAAAGGTAGAACACTACATAGCCCAACACATGAAAAGTAGGGCTGGGCACCAGGGTATGGTCTCGTCTCCTAGACAAAGATGAAAACAACTCTTGCGCATCTAAAACGTGACTGCAATTTATGGTACGAAGCTTACCGAGAGTCTGAGTAATGTTTTCAGTATAGAAAATCATCAATTTTTTTAGCATCTATAATAAAATTGTGGTTTTACATTTTTCTCACAAAAAAGACCAGAACTGAGTTATTCCAAGTTGGTATAAAGACAAAATCGAGACGAGACTTGGTAATAAGAGACCGAGAAAAGGCCCAGACGAGACTGAAATTTTTCAGAGCTCTAAAAAAAAAAACATTTTTCGGGATTTTTGTCGTCCTCTATCTTTTCAGACACAAACTACAGGAAGTGGAGCATAAGAAATAAAATTTTTCAAATGTTAATCTAATTAACCATTAAGATAGGAATCGAACTAATTTTAAAAGGGATAAAATGGGTTGAAGCTGTTAAGAGGAGGGATACTTAATTAAAAACCTTTTATTAGATCTAGTACACTGTATTTTACTTCGGGCATTGATTTGATATTTTTTTTTTTAACTTGCAAATATTTCAGAACTTTGTCGCCTCCTATCTTTTTTGGTATAATATGTACTACAGACAATCGCACTTAAGCTGCGAGAAGTTCAAAACTTAGGGCTGGCCACGAGACGAAACTGAGACGAGGGTAATGAAGTCTCAGTCTCGTCAAAATTGTAAAATATCAGTCTTGTCTCTGATTTAACCTTTTGTGAGAAAAATGAGAAAAAATAAATTGCATTCTAGATTGAAATATTCAAATTTTCGTTTTTAAAAACTATATTTGAATGATTTTCTTTGCTAAAAACACCAACCAGACTCTCAGTAAATCTCGGCCAAATATTAGAATTTCGTTTCGGTCTCCTCTCGGGTGCCTAAAATTTAGTCTCTTCCTCTCTATCGGGGAAATCAGACTGAACACTTCCAATATCAATCACACTTTGAGAGTAAATGTCATACTTTTTTTGAAATAACCATACAATAAATACTTCAACATTATACTAAATCCTCTAAAATTTTGTGTCACCAATAGTTCAAGACCCGTTTAATATGCATTTGTTTATATTGTATAATGCACCTATGTACCTACATACAATAATATATATTTATGTCAGATGATTAATTCCCCAAACGTCCTATAACACTAATGCACTCAAGCTTATACGATACCTAAACGACGAATAATATTCGACCCGTCCCGTCCGTCGTACAATATTTAGGATGGTTTAACACGTTCATCCAAACATTATACTCGTATACCTACCTTGATTGAACTTCAGTGCAAATTCAATAGAAAATTATCTACTTAACGCATGAAATCACATTCCTCCCATTCTAAACCAAAACTATGTTTATGTACCTACGAAGTTTGCAACTGCGAACTGCATCACACAAATTTCAGTTATAAAAGTTTAAATGCAGATATATTTGGGTATGGGTTAATCTGGGATCTAATTTTCACTGAAGTAAACGTTGAACTTTTTTAAAAAATTAATTACATTTCCTACAATTCAAAATGTTAGCATCTCAGTCAGCATTTAAAATAATTTAATTTAATTCCCCTGAATGGGCTTTCGCCAACGCGTTAATTCCTAATCATTCATTGAGTTGTTCTTTCGCCAAAAACTTTCTTTGACCACCTTTTCGCCTGCCAAGAAAAATCCCTCACAAAAAAAAAAACAGTGAAGGTAACATCAAACGCAGTATTAACACATCTGTGCCAAACAAAAAAGAAGACGGCAACAAGAAATTCAGGATTATTTCCTCTGGTACTTGGCTGGCAAACATTAGCAATGTTAAGCACTCCCATCCCGCCTGGAATAAAAAATATAGGGTAGGGTGATGGTACATACCTAGTTATACGAGTATAGACAAAAAATCAGATTTCTGCACTTGGAATTCCAAAAAACCTAATACTCCCATCAGTATATAGCTAATACGTTTGAAGCAAGGAAGCAAAGTTCTGATGCGCAACTCATGTGCCATTTTCCACGCGCTTTTTTGCTATTTCATTCTACTTCCTCTACTCCTGCAGCACTCTGTGCTGATAGCATAAAATAGAGTTTGGGGAAGAAAAAAAAAATTGCTTAATGAAGTAAAAACGGGAATAAATCTCGTTTGTTGGGACTCCTTCAGGTCCTTTGAGTCGGAAGAATTCCCTCAAGCAAATTAATTCTATTTGAATTGTTATAAAACAAAATGTGCTTTATTGGGTCGCACGTATCTACTTCTTTTATATTTCAACGATTAAAGTTATTTTTTTTAAGTAATTTATATTTCTAATAACAAAGTTAAAAAGTAGCAGAGAAAATAAAAAGAAAGTTGTAAAAAAAATCGATAAAGGGAAATGAACAACAATTTTCGATGCCATTTTTTTTTTTGCGAAACCAATATACTTGCCTCATATCAAGTAAAATAATGATGGTAGGAAAATTATATACATGGCAGTAGAAAATTCTATAAAAGAACTGCTTTTGGAAAAATTAAAAGAACTACTTTTAGGGTTCACAGAGAAGAAGAACAGGCATAAGCCATGAAATCATAAGTAAGCTGGAAACAAAGGGCAAAGGAAAGAATTAAAAAACAATCCGGATACTAGAAATATCGATTAATCGTTATGGAGCTACGGGTTAAGAAAAATGTATATATGATTAGTTCCTAGTTGAATGGTTTATTTCTTATTGAAGTTTGATCTAATTGTATATTTGTCTTTTGGAACATTCACAAATAAAATGTATACTCATAATTTGATAAATTAATAACAAAAGCCGTGATGAGTTGTCTTATCGTTGTTTTTAAGTGAATAAAAATAATTAATTTATCATTCTTCTGTTTAACTTTACCTACATCAATTTATCGACCGTTTTAAAAATTCCGATTTACTTTACTGCTACATAAGTTTAAAGCGAATTACAAATACGTTCCTTATTTCAATTTTCGTAACAAAAAAATGCTGAGCAAAATCACAGAAAAAAATATTTCTTTTAAAAAATTTGCTCTTAACTTAAACCGAATTTATTTTGTTTTTGATTTCACCTAAAAAAAAAGAAAATTTAGGAAGCATCTGATTTAAAATACTTTGAAAAACCTATTCAATTTTATTTTTTCTTTCTTCTCAAAAAATTATGTTTCAAAATCTTTTATAAAATTTTACTCAAAAACTAAAAAAGAAATCTCAATAATTTACTTTTAACACTAGCCACATTCTAAATACGGGAAAAGTTGATTTTCTGAGACACTCTATTGGGAAAATATTTCGAGGTTTTTTATTTACTTAATCCCTGTTTAATCTTGCGAGAGGAATGGGTTTTCTTAAAAGAATTTATTATATCTATCTATTTATTTATCTAAATTGTTTCATTCAATATAGGGGATAAATCCTATTTAAAAAAAAAAAAAAAACAATGTTAAAAAATGTTCAATATTTTTTAAAGCACAAAAATTACATTCTCTTAAATGTGGCAGCCCTTAAAATGTTTAAAAATAGAGAAAGGCATTAAACAGAACTTTCTTTAATACATAAATATTATTATATTGCTTGACTTTTTTGGATTACCGGGCTCAGCTTCAATTTTTACAATTTTTTACACTAAAAAAAATATATTCAAAAAATGGCTTTAAAATAAAGGCCTAGTATGTATAGTATATGTCTTTCTTGTATCTTGTTTAGAATCTACGCTTTTGGATTCTAATCTTGAACGAATCTGTTTTTTTTTTTTATTTAAAAATACGCAGATAAAGAGTGTGCGTTTAAATTTAATTGATGCTTTGGAATTGGAAAATTAATAAAATACAAAATGCAGGTTGTAACACATTTTTGTCATTTCAAATCCTTTGACTGCTCTGCCAGTCGGCAGACATTTTTTGAACGAGTACAGAACTCAAGTTTTATGATTGGAATGAGAAGATGGATGAACTAATAGTGTAAAAACAATATAGCACGTCTGTAAGTTTCATGCGTTGGGCGCCATTTTAATAAACGTGCTTTAATCTTTATCTCGAAAAAAGCTTATTGTACAAGAAACACACTATTGATATAAAATTCAACGATTTTGTTTTTTTTAGGCTTTTTTGGTCTATTTTAGATTGAATACAAATAAAAGACTTTACTCCATTCGATCTGTTGATGGTTACAATTAAAAAATCATTTGTTTTATTTAATAACATATGTACATATGTACATAAGTATTGCGTTAAAAAACATTTTTTTTCCTTACTTATAAAAAATTTTTAATAATGAATTGGTCAAATTTGTAAAGATCATTTTTTCAAAGAACTTATAACTTCAGAGTTGAACCACCTAAAAGTATGTAATGTTATAAGCAATGAACAGGAAAACGCAAACATTCTGGCCTTCTAACTCTGAAGCATGAGTCCTATGAAAATATTTTTGTGTAAAAAAAAGAAAGATAATTAAATTTTTACACAATTTTAAAATGCGTTTTACAAAATCGTGACCAGTGCGGCGGCGCAGAGCACTTACTGCCACACCATTTTTTATTTCAAACTAAGAATTGACACATCTATCAATTCCAATCATAAAATTTGGGAAAAGTGATTTTGTATTTGTATTATGGAAATTCATTTTTGACTCTGCCAATATAAAAAAAAAATTCTGCAACTTGAAATGTTAAACTTGGGTAGAGACTTGAAAGCTATACCAACAAACATGTAATATTATTCAATTTCACTGTTGTTGCATTAACTGCAGTTTCCTTTTCCTTAAAGCTATAATAATTTTTTTTTTCTTTCTCAAGTAATACACATAATTTAAGTCTTAATAGCCCAAGTTCAACAGCATGGTCAATATTATTTTGTAATGCAATTTATTACTGCCTTTCATGTAGACTATGGTTGCTTGTTTTCTGTAGCAATAAAGGAAATGTCGAGATACATTGTTTGTGGTATAAATATGTCGACCATACCTTTTGAGACCATTTTAGGAGAACACGTGTCGGTGTCCTGTTATAGACTTTGCTTTATTATATCTTCATCTACATATATCTATACTTAAATATTATGTAGAATAGCTGTATATGCATAACGATTGGTTTTCATGTTCTATGCAAATCAAAGGTTGTATCGTATCGTATCGTATCGTCGCTCGTTGTCGTCATAGAGTCCTTTGTAGGTATATTTGTTATTCTATTAATTAACATGCTGAGTTCTGGGGACAATGAAATAGGGCCATAGAGATTTTCCCCAGTTACATGTTAACGGAAACGGTGTTTTCTTTAGTGTTTTGTTAAACAAAACCGAAGATGAATTGAAAACTTTAAAAGGCTTGTAATGTTTGTAAGTGAAGGCAATTTAGGTATAAAGTTTTCAATTTTTTGTTTTGTCTATTTTAAACTCAATATTCAAGGAAATATCTATTTACTTTTAAGCCATTAAACAAATCTTTAAGAAAGGGACAATTGCTTTTAAAGTTGGTTTTGTGAGGGAGGCGAGGATGCTTAAAGTCAAACTGGTCATTTTTTAATACTACTCGTAGTAGGTACCTATGTACATATATCTCGAAAAAAAGCTACATTTGAAAAGCCACATTTTAAAGAGGCTTTTTGTGAAGAATCAGATTTCCTATCAAAGCAAATGATTTTCAAAAAGAAAAAATTCATTTTGATTTTTTTACCTAATAGGTCATATATTTTTTTAAAAAGATAGTCAAAAGAAAAGTAGGGGCCAACAAACATGTGACGGATTAAAGAATTATTTTGAAACATTTCCGTCACGCAATTCTACATATCTGTCTATCACAATTTTTCTCCAAGTAATTTTTTTAATAATTTTAAAAGTAATTTTTTTTTGTCTTGTGAAAAAATAAATTGGGCAGTCATGATGAAATTATACTTAACGTCGTATTTTTACAGAAAAAAAATTATAACCGTTATATCTCGAAAAAGAATCGAACAAGAGAAAAATATCTTTTTCGACTTAAAATAACCTCAGGTACAGTTTATGATTTTCTCAGTCACGACAGTAAGTATAATTGAGAAAAAAGTTGTTTTTTTTTTTGGAAAACAATCTTCAGGTTCCTAAGTATGTTTTTGACAATAAATACAACTTTTTCTGGATTCGGGATTACAGTTAACTAAGGCCTAGTGTATACGGTCCCTAGAGCCCATATCAATCATTTTTAGAGAGATGTCTGTGTGTGCGTGTGTACGTACGTTCGTACGTTCGTACGTTTGTACGTCTGTACGTTCTGGTACCTTTTTTCGTCGTCGATATCTCAAGAACGAGTAGAGATATCGACTTGAAATAAATTTTGTTTTACAGATAATAACTTCGAAAGAAGCTGAAAGGGCGTTTATTAATATTCAATCAGTTGTTTTTTTACTATAGCAGTTTAAAAAAGAAGTGAAAATTTTGGTTGGGCTCAAATATCTCACGAACAAATAATGCTTTTGACTTGAAATAAATTTTATTCGACACATTATGACGTCATACAAATTGGATATGAATTTGGAAAAAAATCAATATACGGTTATTTTTTAAAATCAAAAAAACTAAAAAAAAAATTTTTGTAACTCGAATATCCTTAGATGGAAAAACGATATTAACTTTAAAATAATTTTATTTTACGAAAAATGTTGTTTTTGACTACTGGTGAAAATTTCAAAAAAATTCAATGGACAGTTTTTTTACAAAAAATTAAAAACTACAAAAAATTCTACCAAAAATTGGTATAAATTGTCTTTCGACTCAAATTTCTCAAAAACGGGTAACGATATTGACTTCTTGTTTGTTTTATTTTCTACATAACATAATTGTTAGCAACTGATAAAATTTTGACAAATATTGAATGGGCAGTATTTTAACAAAAAATCAAAAACTGTTAAAAATTCTAAAGAAAAGTAGTTACAATAATTGTATTTCAGCTCGAATATACTGAGAACGAACAACGATTGTGCCTTCTAAAATATTTTATTTTATACAAAGTACAATTTTTTTATGAAAGGTTAAATTTTGACAAATATCTTATTGACAGTTTTTGACAAAAAATATAAAAAAAAATAAACTAAAAAGTGGTAAAATTGGTTTTTCGACTCGAATATCTTGAGAACGAGCAATGATATTGACTTTGCCATTAGGTATTTAATTTTATACATAATAAAATTTTTCACAGCGGGTTTATATTTGACATATACTTAACTGACATTTTAAACAAAAATTTAAACAGAACTAAGAAAATTCCACAAATAACTGGAAAATATTGTTTTTCGAAGTTTAAAAACTACACCAAACAAATACCAGCCTTATAAATAATAAATTAAAAGTGTTAAAGGATGTGTTGTACATTACGAAAATGGAATGAAAACATTTTTAAGGAATAAAACAAACAGGCACAATATGATGATATCTAGTTTTAGAGCGGATATATTAATGAAGTACCCTTGATTCAATAACCAAACCATATCATTTATATGTATGTGAATATTTCATTTTTAAAATTTTTCAATTAAAATGTCTGGTACCGAAATAATAAATAATTTTTATAATATTATAATTTAATTATAAACTTTGTATTAAGACGAAAATATGTACAAGTGTTACATATTCAAAATCCATGCTTTTCAATCTTAAAATAATGATTGTTTGAATTTAACAGCTAAAGTTTGTTTCGCAGAAAATTTGGTTATTTGAAAAAAAAAATAAATATAAAGTTTTCAAGATCACAAATGGGAAGTTATTAGTGTGGGTCGCACCCAGCCTCTTTTTATATTTTTTTTTAAACTACATATGTATTTATTTCAATAGAAAATCAAATTGCTTATAAAAAGATTCATAGGGTAAATTCTCAAATTTGGCTTAGTTTTTTTTTTTTTTGAAAAGTAGCTACCGTGTTTTTTCGTGTGTTTCTTCTTGGTTAAGGTATCCTTAGGTCCCCAATCAGTTCATAAAAACGCATTTTTTCATTTTTTTACCTAACTTTCCAGCCTATACAACCATCTACTCCAGAATTCCGTCCAGCACCTTCGAACGAATATTATTTGCATAAAAACATTTGGTGTGATGATCCTGATATTTAAAAATTAAATCCGAATTAGAAGGACCATTGGTAGTGTCTGATTAAAATTTATTCTATTGTGCCCTGTCCTTATCCCTAATCTATCAGCTGGATTTTTTTTTCAAAATCATTCGGAGATGTTGGTTTCACTTCTCCAGACGACGGCAACACAGAATTCGGCGATTAATTTAATGGATGCTGAGCACTTGACAATTAATGACCATTGGTGTGGTTTTGCTGTATTAGGTTTCCATTTCATTTATTTCATAATTAACGAACCCAAAAGCGAGCCCAACGAATGGACCCATAGTTGAGGATTTAAATAATTTCATTTCGGTTTAATCCAGAGTCGAATCCTAATTGCTTCAATTAGTCGTCCAGTTTACTTGAGTTGAGTTCGGTTGTCGTGAAGTCCGGCATCCTGCTGTCATCATTGGTACCTACGTAAAAATACACACGCCTGCTTCTTGCTTCAGTAATTTGTCATTCTCATTTGAAGAGTGTTTTTTTACCTATACCTAATATCTCAAGAACAAATTGGTTAAAACAGTATGTAGTGAAGCTACTGGATTCGTCGAAGACTTTGCCACTGCAATTAAGATACCTTAAGAAATAATGACTATCGGAGAAAAAGAGGGAATATGAAAATGTGGCCAGTTGTTGAAAATTGATTTGAAAGTAGTTTTAATGGGTTTATGTTGTACTACCCCAGAAAATACATAACTGGAGTATTAATCGTTTGTTCTTTATGGAACTCATTTATCTACGAAATTAATTTGAAAATCGAATAAAATCATTGATACAATGATAAATTGAAAAATTCTCGGCGCGAGTAGTATATGAACTCGGTTCTGTGATGAATTGAAATTATTTTTTAGAAACACTTGAATGAATGAATGATATCCTTTGATGGAAACAGTCCTCGTTAAGTCTCACCTCGATCTCGTGGCCAGCCTTAATATTAATAGTGAATTATTCTGGTTAGGTGGATCAGTAAGTGAGGCACAGGTTACAAAATTTTATTAAAATTATTAATAGGTACCTTATTAGCGTAGCACTTCTTTTGGCGCCCCTTGACACCTATACGCCCTGGATAACACCTATATTGGTTGTTTTAGAAAATAAATACTATCTACATAATTATGTATAAAACCTCATCCAAATCGTTAAATCAAATAGAATTCAGCGTATTTTGTTTCTGAAAATTCTGAAATAAATGTTTAAAAAACAAAGTTTCATAAGTCTAAGTTTTGACTTCTGACACTTTTTCAGTTTATTTTTAATACAGCTAGCTAGGGACCGAGCTGTCTGAAGAAGCTTTAACCAACAGTCCCTGGCGCCACCTTAAGTAAGTAAGTAAGTTCAAGTTCATCAAATTTGCAGCATTAAATTATGTGATTATTATTTAGAAATATTAAATTGTTTGTGTCCCGTGAGCTGAAACTAAACATTCATCCTAAATATTTAAGATGCGTATCATTAACGGGGTTTTAGACTTATTTCATAGTAAAATAGCTCATTAAGTGAATCTAATTATTTTTAAAAAGTCCTTTTTTCAATGTTTGACCGCTATAGAGCCATGATTACTGACGTTTTCCTCAATTGAACAAATGTGATGTGTAGGTTATGGTTTCAACAAGCAGACGCACCATGTCACCTATATCGTGCCACAATTGAGGCCGTCAGTGCAATAGTGGCGTAACCCACTTTTTTCAAAAATGAGTTTTTCATGAAAATAGGTCCCTTAATATATTTATTTTAATACAAAAATAGTTTTATGCAGCTATCTACACTCAAAACCAGATGGCACTCAAAAAGGTGTTATTGCATTTTATAATCTTATCATAGTTTGAGTGCAATAGTGGCTTAACCTTCATACTTCTCTTAGAAACTGTTTGCTTTGGTATACTAGGTTGAGACCATTTGCTTTGGTATACATAATATGGGCAGTGAAAAAGTTCACACGTATGTTTGGGAAGAGTCTACAACGTCAAGGGGGCCTCAAGAAATTGGATCTTGTTTTATGCAATATTTTAAGAACGTAGAACAGTCTAAAAACAATTATTATACTCGTATATTCTGATCAATGTGGGGGCCCAAATATAAATATAAAACTCTCCCTGTTGTGCCAATTAATGGTATACCATCCCGATTTTATTGTTAAAGAAATGAACCGTAAATTTTTAGTTAGTGGCCATTCCTATTTGCCATCTGACCAAGATTTTGGTTTAATAGAGAAGAATAAAAGAATTTATAAGGATATCTTCGTCCCAATGATTGGGTAAATGTCATTTCCTCGGCCAGAAAGAGAAACCCATTTGTAATTGTGAAAACGACTTCATCTGATTTTTTTTCCTCAAAATCTCTGGAAGAAAGTATCACAAACAGGAAAATGTTAATTTCCAATTCAAAGGTTGAATGGCTTGAAATTCAGTAACTACATTTCGAAAAAAATAAAATATTTTAAATTTTTTATAAGTATTCCAATGAAATTGATGTTTTACTCGAAGAGGTAAATGTAAATAAGAGACAATCCGTGGATATTAAAAAACTCAACCAGCTTGTGGAACTTAAAATAAATGATAAAAAAGAAAGACTTAATAGCACTGCTTCAATTTATACCAACAATCCATCATTTTTTTATAATAATTATTTTAAAAACATCAACAGGTGTTCCAATTGGAAAATTTGACGTTTTATCAGACAAGGAATAAAATCATTAAAAAATAAGTAAAAATGTACACATAAATTTTGGTTGTTGAAATATTGAACTATGGAAGAAATAAAAAATAATATAATAAATTTGGCGTAACCTTTCTTTTTTCTTTATTTTTAATGAAAACCATGAATGCAATAGTGGCGTAACCCACTTTTTTCCAAAATAATGTTGAATTAAAAAAAAAGAAGCTTACCCTACAAAGTATGTATGTCCTTTTTCAACGTCTTCTACGTTTTTAGATTAATCAAAAATGTCAAAGGAAAAATACAAAAAATGTTTAAAGAAACTCTGTTCTTAAATCTCTCGTAACTCGAAAGTGAATTTTATGGGTTACGCCACTATTGCTCTCACGGCCTCAATCGATTTATGGAAGGAAAATTCTGGTAACCGCATAATTTCATGCTTCGAACCCATGAATTGGCCTCCAAGATCATGCGATCGAACGCGCGCCGCCGGCGCTAGACTTTTTTTCTGTTTAAATATGTATAGTCGATGTACGGCCACAAATGTTGGAAAAAGTGATCGAAAATTGGACCGTGGCGGTCATATGCTAAAAATCATATTTAAATTATAAAGCCAAGAAATTATCTTTCGAATAAAGTCAATTTTTAAAATTCATCCATTCCAAAGTCATATACCTCTAAAAAAACATAGTTTTTTTTAATTTCCTAAAATGGCTGATACTCGAAAACCGTTATGCAGTTACTAAACTATTATTTTTAAATATAATAACATATAGGTTGGGTCATTTTTTATTTTAACGGCGGCGATTGTAAATAAAATCTAGGAAACCACTGACAATGTTAATTCTTAATTATAGGTACCTTCCTACTTCCTCTACAAAGACATTCTAATCACCAAAATAAAGTTATTTATATGTATTTCCAAATAAAAATAAATACAAATTTATCAACAAAAAGTTAAAGACCATTAATTCGTATCGACAAAGTTAATCACAATATACAGTCAACATCCCTGGAAACCACTTTCCAACTTGCATTGGATTCACAGCAAAGTTTTGTTCTTCATCTAAATGGGAAACCATAATTTTATAAACAAAGTTGTTGCCATCATCATCATTGCCGCGACCAGCACCACCACCACCACCACCTCCTCCACTATTACCGCTAGAAAAAAGTTTCGATTCCACAATTTTCGCAACTTTTCCATCTACAAATGCAATATTACTGAGGGGCAAGTTTTTATTGACAGACATTGTAATACTACAGATCTCATCGATTTCCAATGGACTTAAGCTATTAAGTTTTGCAATTGGCAGAGGCCAAATGGCTTCCAATTCTTTGTTTTTATTTTGTCTCAATTTAACTAAAGGATCTTGCGATTCAATTATTTTATTGGTGTAGTCTTTGGGGTTTGTTGTTATTAAGGATATTCCGTTTTTCATTTCTGTCATGATGCGATAAATTTGATCAGCTTTAAGAAAATTCTTTTTTTCCATATTTTTATTGAAAAAAATTTCGGGAAGATTAATTTTTGATCTTTTTTCGAATTTTAATAGAATTTTTGTAAAATAAAAAAAAAAAATTGAAGTTAATTCCGATGTTTCCTGCCTTACAAATATTTGTTTCGGGAAAAAATATTTTCGCTGTTGTGAAAAACTGCCACAAAACTGAATGGTACTGACTTATGGGGTTCACGAAGAGATAGAGATTTCGACCCAGGAGAAGCCACATTTCTTCTCAGGGGAAGTATACAGTCCCGAAATATGTATTAGAGCAAAGCAATACCGTACATAATACAAACCACGGTTTACACGGCAGGGGCGGGAAGAAATACTTTCAAGCACTAATACTGCACTTTAACAGGACGTCGCGTCGCGTCGTCGTCGTACGATCGGTACGTGTGCACGTGTCATATGCATATCTTATTTTGTGGTTTTTATGTTGGGCCGGAACCAAAATATGTTCATACCCCCAGCCTGGACACCAGGTCCCATATATTTTTGCCCATTATTTGTCTACTACGATATCGATGTCGCCCACCATAGAATGTACCACAAAGGACTTTCCGAGCCGGTTCCTCTTCGCTCATGCAAGCTAGGTGCCCAACCCACCGGAGTCTACCGAGCTTAATTTTTGTCACTATGTCTGCTTTAAGGTAGATTGCGTATGATTGTTCCGTCTCCGGAATCGTCCTTCCTCACATACATATGTGGCCAACAATTCTCCTTAAGACTTTTCTCTGAAACGTGGCTAAGAGATCGGAGTGTCTTTTGCTAATCAACCAAGTCTTGGATCCATTCGCTAGTACTGGTGAGATTTCTGGATTTGAAGAGCTTTGACAGGCTATAGTAGGCTCTGTTGGATTTAAGTAGCCGCCCGCGTGTTTATGTGTTCACACTCCATTATTCTGTTGTACCTAAAGGCTTTGTCAAACAGAGTTCCGTCGGCGGCGTATCGGAGGTGTGACCTGAATTTCTGCCCGTGGGATTCTAAGTCTTGTTTAAACAGAACAAGTGCTGTTTCACCGGGTAAAAATAGAACGCGGTGGACAAATAAATTTTTTAATTTTTCCAAACGACGCCAACGGGCCAACGTCAAATAACAAAAAACGATGAAAGCAAGAATCATGAAAAAAAAGAGTTCTGTTTGAACAAACAGATCGTGTCGCAAAGCTTCAAACGTCACCAGCCACCATTAAAAAAAAAAAAGTTGTTCAACTATATGTAAGACAATATCTAGTCGAACTAAAAACCGTCAAAAAACTTTTTTAGTTAGAATTTATCAAACTAAAAAATCAATTTGATTCTAAGACCATCTGATTTTCAGAGCATTGAATATTGGAAACAAAAATAGTAAATATTAAGTTAAAATTTCAAAAAGAGAGTTTTAATACAAGTTTTTGAGTTTTTTCACAATTGTGAATTTGAAAAATTATTTATTACTACTAGGTAAAAAAACTTGATCGGAAAAGGACAACAAGAATGGTTTTCTGTGTTTAAAAATAACATATTTAGCAATAGCATGACATTGTAAGTGTTGCCATATAGTATCTATTATAATAACTTTTATCTATTAAAGAAAAAAAATTTATTATAAAACCATTTGTAAAATGATTCATTACATTCTACTATTAAAATTGAAATGCATTGAAAATTTTATAAATAAAAAACGAAAAACAAAACTTAATATAAACTTAGAACTGTGTACTATGTTTGACCTTGGTCTAACTGATCTTCATCATTGGTTGTTTTCTCTACAACTTCTTCTGAAGTTTGATTGTTTTCACGAGCATACAACTTTATCATTTTGATCCTTAAAGATTTCCTATGATGACCAATTTTCTGTTTTATATTCGCAAATGGAGAAGAAGATTGATGTTCAGCAGGTTTGACAGTCTTTTTTTTATTTCTGGCCAATTCAAACAGAGCATCAATGTTTATACGTGAGATGTATTTCCACAATACATTTCGATGCTTTTGATTTCTGAACGGAGGATCTGGAATGTTTATCTGAAATAAATAAATAAAGACACGCTCATATGAACAAAAATCGAAATGTTTTAAAAAAAAAAAAAAATACATACCGGTTCGTAGATATTTTCATCATCATAATAATGTCGATTATTGTCTTCAAATGATTCATTACGGAAGTCAAATACCTGTAAAATATTTTCAAAATTGTTATATCCATTTTTGTTTATAAATAAATTTTTGAAAAAATTGGTACAGTTTTTTTTGGAATGACTTACAATAAAAAATAGTCTCGTTTACTCATTTATTACTTTTTAATATAATTTAGTGTTAAAATGTTATGATTGAGAAAAATAACAATATTGAATTTAATAACATTGATGGGGATTTAAGAAGGCCATCCACCAATATCTTTAATGACTGAACTACGACCCACTTTTGAAATATTAAATCTTCAAAAAAAAATATATTTTTTTTAATTTATTCTCTTCAATTTTGATAACATTTCTTTAACGTCTCTTTGAACAAAAATCATACCTAATTGGATAAATTAAAAAAAAAAAAAAATATTAAATAAATTGTTTTATGACAAGGGCACTGTTAAACTGTAAAATATTGAAGGTAATATTGAAAAACCATTTGGTATACCGAATTTCAATAATAAAAACTGTTTCCGAAACATTGAAAATTTTTTTTCAAAATGTCGGTACCTATTGAATAATAATTTTCAATTTGTAGTTGCCCTTGCATAAAAATTTAAATCAAAATTAGACGAACTTTTTTGAGAATATCGAAAAAACAATTTGAAGAAAATCCAGCTTTCCGTTTCGTCTGAACAAAAGACAGAAAGCCAGTCAAGCAGCCAGAACTTCAATACCAACTTTCCTTTTTAGTTCCATTTGTGTTTAATACAAGCAAGACAATTTGGACAATATTAAGTAATTATTATTTTGATAAAATTACTGTTTCAAAAAAAAAATTTAAAAAAAAGTTATTTTTGAATTTTGAAAAAAACTTTTTTGAAAACTTTAAAAAAATTTAAAATTTCGAAAGCTTTGTTGATTTTTTGGTATAAAGCATTTTACAGTTTTAAACACTATACCATAAACATTTTGAAAGTAGGTAGGTGGGTAACTTAAAGTTTAAAAAATTTTCAAATTTCTCTACAACCGCGCACAAACTTTTGATACAGATTTATTTGTGTGTTCACTAGTTTTAGTTTGACATATTCCATTAAACATTACGACAAACCCAAGTTTGATTATTATTCTTTTAACATAGAAGATTTGAGAAAAGTCAACTTATATCAAACTGTCAAACAATGTTTTTGGATTTCTCAAAAAAAAAATTCAAAACAATTTTTTCAAGAATTCGATACGCTCGTAATTAGTACGAGTATACTAATTTTTTTTAAGTTTGAAGAATTTAAATCTACAATAACAAGTTTTTTTATCCTTTCCAATGAATGGGAACAAAAAAAAAAAACAATGTTTCCATTTTTTTCCATAAAACATCATACCTCTTCATAATCAGTTGTGACCTCATCCAAGTCATTCATTTGCCCCAAACGGCTTTTTCGTTTCTCTTCCATCTCGTGTCGTATTCTCGCTCGATGCTCGTATTTATTTTTTAGGTCAACTACTGCATAAATAGGCTCATTCTTCTTTTCAACATCCTTACTTATTTCACTTCCATCATTATCATTATGCGATAATGATTCGATTGTCCTTCCCGACGACGACGAACATGATCCAGATGACGATGAGCATCCGGCTTCGGGCCTTTTCCGATAGTGCCTGCTTGAAAATGGACTTCTTTCCTCCTTACGTATTATTGTCGAACTCAAACGAAGGCAATTAACTTCCTCATCCATGGATAATTTTTTTTTGTCATCAATCTTAAATGCACTTGACCCTTGTAAACTCAACCGTTGAACTTGATCCTCAATTCGTGTGTTCCTGTGTGGAGAGATTATAAGAAAACAAAAGGAAAACTCATTAAAGGAACTAAGGAGAACCTTGTTTTTTTATTTTCTTATAAATAATTATTTACTTAAAGACGTGATTACTCCTCTCCACATAGAGTAGTATCAAAAAATCCTTTCTATATAATTCCATGATATTGTTACAAGAAAACCATCTCTATAAAAAAATATACAAGAACTAAAAACAAAATGTGTATAGACTTAGAACAATGTATACCCCAACAAGTGGACTATGCAATACTGAAGTGTATCTAGAAGAGGAATGGGGTCTGCCGCGCACGTTGCAGCATTCTTCGCATCATAAAAAATGTATCTTTCCTTATATTTTTAACAAAAGGGAAACGTTTCGAAAATAGATTTAATTACTTCCAGCTTCAATAGAAGCCGGAGAGGAGCAGCAGTCTGGTTTGTTAATGATTTGTTAGATATTTTTTTTTCACCTTATAGTGTTTCTCCGGGTTTACTATTTATTTTCTATTTTTAAAAAAATATAAGGGGATAACAAAAGTCGTGTGCTAGGGCAGTATTTTTTTTTTCGTTTACTGCAACCACATTAAAATTGAAAATAAAAAAACTAAAATACAAAAATAAAAAAACTTATGTTTCTGGAGAAGTGTGGCATCGAAGGTAATCATCACTATCGATTCTATGATTTTCAACTTCAAGAATGTTCATGGAAGAAGGTATTCGTCTGAGAATTTGTATCTCATTCATACGTATCGTGAAGTAGGTATGTTGGTCATAAGAAGTATTGTTGCTGGGTTCTCTCGATTTAACCTATTTTTAGAATCAATTCAATTGACTGACAATGACAATACGTGTAAAGAGCAAGTAGAGATGAAGAATAGTCTTCTTCAAACATAGCATCAATAGATTATTGATGTATTTTAGTTTTTATCTGGTGATTTTTTTTTCTCATGTTCTTAATGCCATTACCATATCTTTTCATATAGGTACCCACTTACATAACATACGTTTTATGCAGTCTTATAATATTCTCTTCAGATTTTTGAAAATTTCCAAGCATGAATTGATTGCTCTTGATTCTTCTTATCATATTTTTTGTACAAGTAAATTTTATATTTTTAAAAAATAAAGTTCCAGAATTTCAGAATCCCTTGAATAGGGTATATCAAATGTGTACGAATTTGTAGGGAATAATATCTAGTAGGCTGATTGTCGAAATAGGTCAATATCCTATTTTCTAAACTGAAGGTGATAAATTTTTTATTTTTTAAAAGCGTAGATTTTCTAAAACAAAAAAAAATTTAAATCTACAATTAGAGATATAAACGTTTGAAAGTCAAAAATGGCAAATAGATGTCTGAAAAACTGTGTTGTATGCTGTTAAAAAGTTTATTTAAAAAAAACTTTACTTTACTTACTGAAATGTGGTCAAATCATAGGGTTGCCAGGCTTTAAGGATCTATTTTTTGAATTTTTCTGGATTTGGAAAAATTCGGATCAACAATTTAAATCAAGAGGCTGTTGAATATTGACTTTACTGAAGAGAACACTGGGATTCTTGGTAAGTTTTGGTCTCGTTCTCATCTCTAAAAATTCATAAATTTTCGGTCTCAAACTAAAATGCAAAATGTGGTTGTGGTAGCGTGGCCATCCCTAATCATAGGAAATCATAATATTTAACTTATTGTTTCAAGAAAAATATCTGAAAAAGTGATAATCGGATTAAAACTTAAATTTTTTCAGCATCAGCGATTTTCGGGTAATCCTTCACCGATACAAAAATTTTCGAAAATTTTGTTGTTCTTTTTTTTATCTAAAAACTTTTTTCGATCAGATGACTTGTTTGTTCTGATTCAATTCTCTTATTGTTAAGATTTCGGATTTATTTATATTTGAGATATCAGTCATTAAAATGAAAAGAATGGGACAGTTTTCCAAAAAAAAAAGTGGAAAAATCATTTTTGAAAAAACCAACGAAAACATCAACATGGTCATGCAATACAAACCAAAAAAAAACATCCTTTAATCCATTTTTAAATCAAGTTGTTTCAGTGTTTAGTTTTTTGAAAAACTATTTTTCAAACTCCAAACAAAATATTTTATTTAAAAAAAATTGTTTTTTTTAATTTAAATTCAGTTTGAAAATTAATATTTCAAAAACCATGCAGTAAAACATCAAGAACTATTAAATAAAAACAAGGCACCTTTTATTTTTTAAGGCATAGATAGGGCCCATAAATAATCTGAATCCGGCACTGAATAAGTTTTTGCAAACAACATCCTAGTCCGTTACTAATACAGCTTGTTAGTTTAAAAAACAGACAGCTAAAAACTCCTTTCATTCAGTAACATAAGAAACTTTAGTTTTGGAAAATAAAGTCTGATTTTCAAAACTCACCTTCGAACATTGACAGTGGCAGTGTTATCATTCCGGTTTTTCCTTTCACTATCCAAAATATTCTTCAAATCACATCGCCTATTTGCATTGATATCTTTAGCAAAATCAATTTCATCGAATTTCTCCTCAATCATTGTAAAATTATCCGTTTTAATATAATTTAACAAATCATGGATTTTTCTATTGATAACACTTTTGTGATTTACTTCACCACTTTCACTCTCACACTGATTCCCTTTTAAACCTGACAACTTTGCCTTCATCGTTGGTCTCGTTGTTGTTGTTATTGTTATTGCTGTTGCTGTTGGTGTTCTTGGCAGTGTCAGTGTCGGTTGAGTAAATCCTTTATCACCACTTCCGGCGGCGGCGACAGCAGCAACAATGGTGGGGTGTATTGTTGTTAAGCTTGTATCCGCATCTGATGATGCACTACCACAAAACATTCGATTTATCCGAGAGACTTCATTTGACTGACTCTGGAGAAGGAATTGAGTCTCATGTAAACAGAAGTGATTCGACCTATAAAAATAGAAATAATGGAAACATGAAGAGAGACGGTAATTAGATGTCTGTGCAGACGATATTATTTTTTTTTTTTTGTTTCGTTTATAATTCCACTTTTTACATTTCTTAATGTTTACTTCATTTGTGTAATGAAATGATACTAAAAAAAGAACACCAAGAATTATTTTACTTATAGATGAACAATCGGTTTGGTATTCAAGGCTATCCTGAAAAGGGAGGTTCTTTTTTGTCACGCAAATTCATTGGTCTTTATTTTTTTTTTGAAATATTTTTTCGAAAGTTTTTCTTGATTTTTATATATTTAAAAATATCAATTACTAATTAGTTAAAATTTACAGCTAGTTTTTGTATGAATAAGTTAACCAAAAAGTCTACGTTCTAAGAATAAGTTTAAGAAGTTGAAACTTAAATATTAATACATATCTTTTTTCTCCTTAGTTTCGTGTTATCGTATTAACAATCAATTTCTTTATAGATATTAATATTTCTATTATAATCTTATTTTCTATTTACGTAAAAAGCAAAAAAAAAAAGGTGTTTTGAAAACATGATATTAACATAAGAAATTGGGACTTCAGTAATAGTCAAATTTCAAAACATAATTTTTTTAGGTAATTAGAAAAAAGGTCGAAATCAAAAAGTGTTTCAAACTTGAAAAATTAAAAATTTTAAATCATCTTTAAGGTTAATTTCTTAAATAATTTTAAATAAAGAAATAATACTCATATTTTGAAGTTTTGGAAAAAACTTTTATTACAATTTTCTATTTCAAAAAAATATATGTAGGTATGTTGGCAAAAATGTGACTACACTGAAAATGATTTTAAAATAAGGCCCTGATCTACGGCTATCTTTTGAAATAAGATAATATATGTGATTTTTGTGCCAAGCGCAAGCTTACCTTTCATTATTTTCACGAAGAGAAAACGCTCTTAGGTCATTCTCAGAGAGTCCAGTCCTATTTAAAATTCTCGCTGTTCCATGAGCGATGGGCATGTGAACTACTTTATTCTTTTTGGATCGGACAAGTGAACTGCAGCTATGACTGCCCTGTAGCGGTTTCTTCACCATTCCTGCGGCGGCGGCGTATCCATCTTTAAGTTTGCCAGCTTTTGAACCAATCGACAAACTACCTACCAGAGCAGTGATCCATTCCATGTATGTTTTATTATCATCACATCGCTAAGAAGAATTAATTAATCATTTTAAAAAAAATTTGACATTTTTAATATTTTGGTCAAATCCTTACAAATATAAAGACACTTTCTGAGGTTGTTTGTATTGCAAAGCGATATCCGCCTAAAGGACGAACAACAGTTCCTGGAACTAAATTCAAAACATCTTTGAATGAAACCAATTTCTTGTCGTAATCCTCTTTCGATGGATATGAAAGTAGAAGCTGGTTTTGTAAAACAAACCACATTTTACGCCAACCTCCAACTTTCTGTGAAAAAATATGTATAAATATATTTTTTTTTGTATATAGCTTTTAAAACTTACGGTTCTTTTTTTTTTCAAGTATCCAACTAGTTTTACCTGACTCGGATGCAAACTACTTGATTGTTCTTCAACAATACTTGTTCCTTGGTTATTCAGCTTAATGAATTTTTGCATGTTGATCTTATTTAAGGTTCTTAAATGAAAAAATATAAAAGAAATTATTAATGGTAAGAAAATTATATAAGGAATTAAAAAAGAAACAAACATAAGCGTTAACATACATAAGTAGAAAATGTACTCATCATATTCCATAGAAGGGTTGTATTAAAACTTCCTTGTGTTTGGAGTCCATTTTTTCTTGAAAATTTTCTTAAAGTTTGCAGAATATTTTAAGTTACGAAAAACACTTTTATGTGTTTCCTCTACTCTTTCAGAAATTATTTTTTTTTATCTGTAAGATTTTCTATGGTTTTCCACGGAAGTCTTTACATCAAAAATACTATTTTGGATTAAATATAGGATGATCCACGACGCACGTTCCAACCCTATCGCCGAATCAAACAAATGCAACGACATCGTCATTTAGTTGGCCTCAGACATAATTATTATCACGATTTCTGAGATCAACCCAGTGCACCCTTAGAGTGAAGCAGTGGAGTGTAAGAAATTTTAGCCCCAGCCAAGATCATGACAATCTTGGATAAGTGGAGAACTTGTTTTTTTTTGGGCTATACGTGCTTGTTTGGATTGTGTCTCCACTATAAGTTATTTGCTCTCTTATCGTACATTTTGTTATCGTATTTTATTTTTCACACGTACGGGCTTAAAGTTGTGATATGAAAGCGAAGAGATAATTTAAAGTGATACAACTTTAACTACATCCAGTTTTTGGTTTAAATTACAACGACAAACATTTAACTAAAAAAAAACACTTCATGTGTTCAACAAAACATACTATAACTTTTAAAAAACAACAGTTATCGGAAAAAACCAATTAACATTATTTGTAGAAAATTTAACTTTCTTCAAGTTTGTTGTACACATTATATTTTTACTCTTGTTAAAAAATTATCGTGTTACGTTAAAGTAAAACAGAGACAAGTTTAAGAAAGAAATTGGTTCTTAAAAAAATACGTTTAAAATTTTTTTCAAAAACTATTATTTTTTAAATATTTTTTTTTTGAAAACTTCGACACTCGCAAGATTACTTGATTTGAAAACTATTATATAATGTACAAAAAAAATAGTCAAAACTGACTCAGTCGATAAATATAAAATCAAACAAACTTTACTATTACATAGATATGACCAATAACCTCTAAATTCAAAATTTGTTACTACTAAATGATAGAACTTACGAATTAAAATTGGTAAGCAAAAAAATTAATGAACTCATTTTCAAAAAAATTGAGATAGAAAATTTCTTTATTTTAAGCCAAAATTATGTTTGTCCAAAATTATTTAGGGTAGTGTTGAAATACCGTTAGATTACAAATATCCAAAATTCGTTCCAGCTGTTTTTGAAATTTCGAATACCAAAAAAAAAAATAATAAAAACCTTTTGAATTTTATTTCCAAAATTCCATTGTTTTGTGTATAATTTAGTTCCTTTTGCAGACTTTTTTGAGAAAATCAAAACCTTGCTACTCAATCAATATTTCATTACTACAATATTATTATTACTACTCAATCAATATTTTACAAGGACTTACTCAAATACATAAACAATACAAATTTAAAGATAATCAGGTGCTAAGTACGTATCTTAAATAGATACAGGTTCATATTTGTATAAATTTTTTGGAATACTCCTAGAAACACAAAGTGTACAAGGCCTTATTTGCAAATTATTCAAAAAACAATACCTACTTATTAATATTGTGTATCTTGGAGCCTGAATTAATTAAATGCAAAATTCTTCCTAATTCGTAGTTTCCGGAACAATTATAGAAAATTCCTTTTTTTTAGTAGACACAAGTATTTAATTTTTTATTTTTTATTTGATTCATGCACTTTCAACTTAATTATATATTTTTTCATTTTGTTTTGCTTTTTAAGTAGGTAAGTATGAAAGTTTTCAAAATTAAAGACAAAAGAGTCACAGCACAATAAATTCACAACACGAGATAAAAATTATCATTTAATTAGCTAGGTAACTATATACAATTATTATTATATTATATCTACTAGTACTTTGAAATGGATTTGGTGTTAAAATATTTTCACACGTATCCGAAATTTAAAATAAACTTTATTATATCCAACTATGCATAGGTAGAGCCAACTAGCGGCAGCAGCCGGCGGGAAAATAATTATGATTGTGTTTAATTTTTTTTTTTTATTTTTAAGATACATAGGTTGGTATAATTCCCGTCACTATGACAGCTTTTTAATGTTTAAATGCGCACTAGTTGAAGTACCACAATGCTATGTCGGTGAAACCAAAACCACTCTCCACCACGTTTCGCATGAGTTGTTTTGTAAAGGCTTTTGTAGGCTAACAAAAAAAACTTAAAAAACAGTGACGCTATTTCAATTTAAAACCACTGTTCCGTCCGTGGACGAGCCACAGCACAGCACGGCTGTAAATAAAATTTAATAAATCTACAAAATTAGCATGGAAAGTGAATTTGATATGCAATAAGCGAACAGGAAAAGCTTCAACACAAAACACTTTCTTTCGAAACTGGAATTTCACAAATTTTTTAAGAGTTTTTTTTTATTTTTTTATCAGCGGTTTGGGTGCCCGCCGCCGCCGTCAGTTACACAAGGGCAGTTAAAATTTTAATTACCATATTACAGGTTTAATAATAATGATCACTAGTTGCATAGAAACCTTGTAACATAAAACAAAAGTTTTCAAAGAATCTTTCACGGTTTAAATTTTAAGCTGTGATCCATTCGATCTGGAATTCTTAAATAAACGAAAAAAAATATTAAGATCACCTACTCACACTGGTATCACCGAAAAATTCGTTCAATCGATAAAATTTTTTAAAACAATATCCGAAAAGGAAGTCCGCACGTACGATCATTAAAATTATGTATGGATCGCCGACCGACGACGATGTGTTCACCTGTTGGGTAGGTATGAGGTTTGCGAATGGCGTCAGCGCCGCCGACGCTGAGGGTACATCTAAAAGTATCTACGTAGGTACCTAGTTGAAACTCTTGGATTGTAACCGTATCATCGAAATGCATGAGGAGCGGTGGTGGTGGCCTGAAAATTGTTGTCGTCTTTTTCCCATGTTTATGTATTCTTTAATCGTACAAATAAGGGGATAGTATTTGATCTGAAGAATGTTTTTTTTTTTTAATTTCTTGGAGCTGTTCGAAAAAATCGACATCGACAACTTTTTCAATTTTTAACAGAGATAAGAGAAATTCGGAAGATAATGGTCAATAATATGCATAATTTGAATTCTACTTGCAAATAATATTGATACCACAATAATTTGGGGACGTCAATTAGCCACCAAGATCATGCGATTTTACACCGAAAGATTTTTGCTAGGATCTACGCAAAATTTTTCTGTTATCGTTCAAGCTACCTAAAGTGAATCACTGAATTTGCAAAATTTAATCCAAAGTAATTAATAGTTTAAGATTTTTGATTTAACTTAACAATTCAAATGAAAAAATTCTTAGATTAGTATTTGTGATTAAAGTTCCAACTTTCTAAAAACATTTTTTTTTTTTCAAATGGAAAATGGTATCGGAATATTTTTTCCGATTTTTCTTAAAATACTAGAATAATCCTCCCAAGTTGAGGCTGAATGCGTGACTTGAAAAGGACAAAAGTTATTTAAAAAAAATATAAGTATTGACTAGGTCACTATATTGAAATATTTTTCAGTGTTGCCACTTTTCTTTGATTTTTTTGGAACCTTAACATGTACATGTATATTTTAAGACTATTTTTAAGTGATGCAGTGATGCAATCTTCCTCAAAAACTAATCCCTACATTGAGCTAGTAAGCACCAAATTTTCAATAGCAACTAATTAGCAATGCGTATAACTAAACAGGTTATACTGTATATAGCAAAAAAAAAAATTACCAAATTTAGGTATTTTTTGAGATTTTCGCGGTTAACAGCTGCTATTTTCTTAAACCATTGTCTTCCGGTGGTTGGATTTTGGTAAACTTTTTTCTTCAAGAAAAGTCGAAAACTTTACTTAGTAGGGCACAAATGGTAATCTTAACTAGTGGGTCGGTAAGTTTCGGAAGGCAGTTTTTTTATATTCGATTGGATCCAATCAAAAAATGCATTAATTAATTTAAGCAACTGTATGCAACGAGTAGGGTATATTTGAAACACGAAACAAAACTGACGAATTATGGGACACACAAAAAAAAGAACAATGCCCAACTAAAGCATCAAGCACAGAAGCGATCACTCTCCAGGGAATCACGGTCTACTACTTTCGTTTGTGGCACTTTGAATTGCGCACCCAAGCGTAGGTTGTGGCTTTTGGTGGTAGCTGGTATTATAGAGATGATACTTGCTGCGCTGCGGTTTGGTGGAACCTTTTTTTTGGCTTAATATTGTAGATGAGTAAATCACAAGCACATCAGGTATTCAGTTATCTACTTGAATATAATGATGTCTCCTGCGATATTTTTATACTATAGGCATAACGCAGAAGACTTATTTTTATTAACTTGCGGTAAACGTAATCATAATAAAATCACAAGAAGATTTTTTTAAATTTTTGTTTAAGAGCGAAACTAAAATTTTGTTTAGTGAAATTGGAAGGTCTATACACAATTGTATCTATGTATATGAAAAATGTATTTTGTGCTCGATGCATATGGATAATGGCATGCATTATACGATGCGTATCCAATATTTAATCATATAGCTATCGGATCAAAGTTGTGAAATAAATACCAATCAAAGAAAATTTCTAAACTGTTTCGTGTTTCAATGATTGAGTACTAGGCAAAGATATGTTTAAAAAGTTTGTTATATGGGATTTCCAAACAAATTGTTGGCATAAACAATACACAATGTCACATAAATCTGTTTAAAACCTTACTTTCCACAATATTGGACTACGACGAACTGTCCGAAAATAAAGAGTCCGATTGAACCTCACCTAAATATATCTTATCTGTCGTCCATGTGACGTTCACAGATAGTTGTTATTGTTGTCATATTTTTATACAATATTATGATGCAGATACATAAGTACATGCCATTATACGTTAAGGTATAAGTATAGAAATAGAAACTGTAGAACGTATTTGTTCGACAGTCATAATTAGAAATGATATCCGTTGCGTGCCCACGCTAATGTGGCCACGGTCATATAGTAATAAATAAAACAATCAGATGGTTATTTTCATCTTTTGTAAGATGTGGGAAGGAGATTAAGAAGCGCTAATTTGCTTAGAGATTGTCATGAAACTAAAATCACGTTTTGATCGCACGAACTCGCTTTAAGTTTTGATTCAAGGCTTACAATAAAAACTAAAGTAGCCAATGTGGGAAAAAGGATGAATAACGTTAGTTATTGATAGGAAAAGGTTCAGTTATAGCGTCACTAGAAGAACATGAAATTTTTAATTTTTAAATTCAATAAACCAAAAGACCGTTTCTTGCCACTTTTGAAAATGAATGATAAAGAAAAAATTGAATTCTATAGAAAAGTCGGACTGACTTATTGAATTCGCTGGAAAGTTTTGATTTTTCGATTATTTTGTTATTGTAGGTATTGTATTAGCATAATGCATCTGTTATAAAAGAAAAATTTATCTCATATGTTTTCTTTTCAAATCTAGATGGCGGCAACCCTAAAGGAACAGATAATCGACAGTTCAAGTTTAACCTTAAAAAAAATGTATTCAAACAAACTGCCACAAACTGTTCATGTAACTATTCACTTTTTTCTCTTCCAGTTATCGAAAAACCTTTGCGATAACTTTTGTGATTATATCGAGCCCTAACCGTCAAGTTATCGTAAGCGACAAAAACTAATTTTTTCGAGAGCGAAAAAACCAAAGTTTACTGCTGCTGTCACCAAAACCATTTATGCCAAAAATCAAAATTGGATGTTATTAACACTACTTTAACTGAAACATTATAATAGGTCTGATTGCCGTTAGTGCGAAGTAAAATTTCAACAATTTTTTTTTTCTTTCTTTCAAAATTTCGCTTACGATAAAAAAAAAGCGGCAAGAGGTCGATAAGGTTTCGAAAAAAAATAATTTACTATACATATATCTGGAAAACAGGTTCCTATTTAATATGATTTAGAGTTTAATTGAATGCAATGGAAAATTACTGTTTATTTTGAAACATGAAAATTTGTTCTGTTAACTTGTAGAATATGAAATCGCGTGGAAGGCAAATAATTCGTATTTCGAAAACTATAACAGATATCAATAATCAATCAATTTGCTTAATACCATTCAAAGTGTATTCATAGACAACTAAAAAATTCTCAACATTACCAGCCGTATTTAATAGAATTCACTAAAACACCTCTGAACGGGTGAATAGTTACGCAGTGTATAAGCGCTTATTAAGCCTCTTTTCAACGTTGCATAAATCCATATTTAAAAAACATTTTCTGGTCCAATGCCTTTGTGTTTTTTTTATTTGACAGACATTTATGTAGGCTTTACGCAGCATCTCAACGCGTTTAAATTAAAATACCTCTATATAACGTTACATAACATTTATAAATAACTTTTTGACGTTTAGAGCCATTGTAACTTTACGCAGCCTCTATGTGGCGTTTATAAATACGACTGTACATGTGTAGCTTACGAGATGTAAGGAAAAACTGAGAACAAGTCAGAAACTCAATGTTTCTATCTTGGGATGATGTAATTAGTAATGGATTGGTCATACGCTTCGAAAGGGCAACGAGTGCATAACAAAGTCAAGCCTTTCAAGTATAGGAAGGCAGAGTAGTGGACGACCTATAGCACTTGGTGAAAAACGGCAGGACAATTGGGAAAGAGTTGGAGAGAACTGAAATACATACATCTTCGGAACGGAGGAATAGTCAAGACTCTAAGCAACGGAAGGAAGAACGCATGGACATAATTATGTTTGAGAACCTTAGTAAGTAGTAAGAAAATATAGGATATAAAAAGGAATTAAAGAGGATAACAATTCTCTTTCCATGTGGTTAGGTCGTACCCAGAACATTGCCCTCTCAAAAAATTTAAAATGGCAGTTACCCAGTTATTGTGCTAAGGGGGGCTATATAATGTTTAAAGTAATAACTTTTCTCTACTTAAGTTCTCAAACATTTGACAAACATTTGAATTTTGTGCACATATCATACATTCCAATTTGCTTCCTTTGACAAACAGTTTGATGCTTCATCGATAAGTATCTAATGATGCAACTCAAATTCTATAAAATAAACACACATATAATCGCAACTGTTGACAAGAAAACAAAATAATATATTCTTCGGAAGACAAGCTTTGCAAAAATCCCTTTGCAAAAATTCAAATGCACTTACCTACAAAAATATTTCAACTATTTACCAGATGTACATAAATGAACTCCACTTGCAAGTTCCAGTCTAATTAATACACTATGCACACAGCGAATCATCTAATTGCATCGAACCCAACTCACTGTACCATATAGCTTCGTGATACACATATACTCTTACTTGCTCCTCTTGATGCTTTTACCTGATGGTGGTATACTCCAAGCATCTACTAGTTCTGCAAATAGAGGAGATTACGAATTCAAGTTCTCCACATCAATGCATATGTGCTGCTACTTGTCATTCAGTTCAATATGCCAATGTACAACATACCAAGCGGAATATGCCTCAATCCTAAGCAATTGTTATAGCCGCACTATGACACCATGCTTAATATCGCTACTAGTACCTACCTACTGTACTGCGTTCGTTTGGGGAAAACGCAGAAATTCAAAAAATTCCGCTTCAATGATCGGTTGCACTTCCGTGTAGGTGTAGATGTACATTGCCAAGCCATCTCTATCTCCAGCCAGCCATCCAGTTTCCCGCAGCAGTCATCATCCCACCTTACATTCAAATGAATGAAAATTTAGAAAAAGAAAAAATTCATAAAAATCGATTACCATACACGAGGAATTGCAAATAGAAAATACAATCAAGAGTTTTGAAAAAATAAAAACAAAAAAAAAATATTAATCCCTTCGTCGGGACCCGCACTGCCCGCCGTCAACTTTATTTCATGTCCCTTTATACCATATCGGCGAACATTTCAGATCCTTACCAATATTCGCAGATTCATGGTTTTCAGCGCTAGAATAATATTTTTTTTTTTTCGAGTGGAAATTTGTTTGCAAAATTTTTTAGATTTTTGTTTTTATTTAACAAGTTTTGCGACTTTCAATTGCATATATTATGTATGTACTCAAGGGAGAGTGTGAGAGCGGATATTGCTAACCTATGATGGTAGAGTGTACTCACATTGGAACTAAAAAGAAATCACCACCACCAAAGGTTAGCCGGAGTCACATCAGAGTTTGCTTTGAATGCTGAGCGATAAAAAATAATTCCAAATCCCTAAAAAGTGATTTCATCCGTATAGCTGAAATTTTGTTCCAAACATTAAGCTGCATATTTTAATTGCATTCGTTATGGGATGGTCAATATTTTTTTATGGATTGGATATTGATTAGTCGTTTGTTGAGTTGTTGCTTTAATCGCTTTAGCAGTTTGTTTGGCTGATTTCAAAAGAGCTGATGCTTTATATCTTTCTCTATTTTTTTTTTTCGTTTTTGTTTGTTTGTTTGATAGTTGAGGGTAAAAAGTTATGGTGAAAGATTTGGTGATATTAAAATTGGTTGTCTGAAAACGTATTAATTCATTTAAAATATAATAAAATCTAATAGCATTCAGTGCTTAGCTTTTTATTTTATTTTGAAATACTTTGCAAACGAAGCTTAACAAACATGATTTGAAACAAGGTAAACGTTTGTTTTTTGGAGTTGGATTTTTAATACAGTTCATACTTTAAAAAAGATTATAATATCTCTGCTCGGTGAAATCGCATGTTTTTCCCAAGTGAAGTCAAAGGCCCTAGAAAACTTTCAATAAGCAATAAGGCCACAATTTGGGGGAGTAAATCAAAAAATTTACAGATTTCACTGATATCGTTACTGTATGAGATATTGGAAGTTGTTCTCTAGAACTTAAACAACTTTACTCCTCCCATGCCGCTATCCGTGAGTGGCACTTGCATCCAGGAAACAGAACACGTTCCAGTTCTCGGAATGTGCATCACAGACTACCTTCTGTGGAATGATCACATATTCGATGTAGCCAAAAACGCTGCAATATGTTTAGGGTTTCTTCGTCGATGCAAGAAATTTTTCACCCCTTCTGATTTGGCTAAAATCTAAAAAGCCTTCATCCGCCCAAAGCTTGAGTACAACTCACATATCTGGGCGGGTGCTCCTATCACGCAATTAAAAAAAAGACAATTTTGGTATCTGACTGATTCGGTATAAAAATCGATTTTTATGAGTATACCTAACCCAAAAAAAAAAAAACTCAGTCAACACAAAAGTCTAAGGGTCATATTCATAGTCGTCTGACAAGTTTTTTCTTTGTCTCTTCTAAGCTAACCTGTAGTTTATGTTATTCATAGAGAATTTAGACCCGGGTCCAAAAGATAAACTGGAGCTTTAAAAACGGCTGACTCATTGACTAAATTGCTTTTTTCTATCTGTCAAAAAATGAATTGGATTATAATGCTACTATTGACAGGCAATAGAACTAAAATTGTAGAAGAATTCCGTTTTTTACTGAACAGAGCTGCGAATTTCTATATGAGCTGTTTCTAACCTGTGTGCATTGTATATAAAACTTATTTAAAAAAACAAATTTATATGCAATGCCTGTGTGTAAACTTTAGACTCGAGGCCAGTTGGACTCGGATCCATTGTATATAAATTTGCATAGTACTCTCATGAACACGTTCCAGACGTCGGCCACCTAGCGATCACATCACTTACTAATTTTTTGGTTGCTGTTTCTGTGTATATACAAGTGCTCCCTCAAACGACCACACCTATATGAAATGCTCGGGTCTAAAGTTTGACTATGAACATGACCCTAAATCTTATAAAAAAATGTGACTATTATGAGAACCTATATAAATATTTTTGTATCATTATAAAAATTTGAAAATTTTTGTGCGTGAAGTATTTTGTCGCAATAATTTATATCCAGCATTTCTATGTTTTCTACATATTTCAAAGTACTTATTTATTTTTATCTAGTTTGAATTTTGAACCGATTTTAAAGAATTTTCGACATCTGGTGCCTTTTTCATTTTTATTTTTTGAAAACAACACCTTTTTTCATCAGATTCCTCGGTCGACGACGCGACTCAAGTCCAAGTATTGTATTTTTATTACATCAATCACCATATAAATATCACCATCTCGTCTTTCTGTCGATCAACTCTTAACGAGATGGCAGTTTAGTTTTCACCTTTTCTGGGTGCTTGGCTATAGAGGCATTTCTAAAAATTGCCAGAACTCTGATATCCATTGCACTTAGCAAGCTAAACATAGGTTAGGTTTACCGATTTCTACACGTAAACTAGATAAAATAAGATTCTGTGAAGAACACCAATTCAAGATGAACAAACCTCACCACATGTCTAACTTCCAAATAAATCTGGCCTTCGCTGGATCCTAATCGTTCCAATTGTTTGTTATCAGGTGTCACAATAGGACACTAATTATAGAAAAACACGCTACAAGAGTTGGAGTTGGTGTATTTTCAAACGACTTCTGTAGAAGCCGCATGGACGAAGAGGAGGAAGAAACAATTCTACACTTCCTCTGCACATGCCCTGCTCTTCCGCAGAGGCTCAGCCTTAGAATCCACTTGGGACTCTTATCTTAGGAGCTAAATAACTTTTTTCGATAACTGCTTTTGTTTAAGAGTTATAGTACATTTTGTTAAAGAAATAAAAAATTGAGTTGTTTTTTTTTGGTTTTATCAACTTTCTTTAACAAAATGTAGGTACTATAACTCTTAAATAAAAGCAGTTATCGAAAAAAGTTACTTAAAATTTTTTGTAGAAAATTTGTTTTAAAAAATTGTTTACAACTTTTTTTTCTAGGATCAAAACTACGCAAGTTATGTGTGAATATCTAAATTATCATTAAAAGCAAGATGACGGCCAGTAAAACGTGTCACAAATGTGAAAAATGTGACGTTGAGCTTGTTAAGGTTACACTTTCAATTTATATTGAAAACGAAAAAAATAGTACAAAATATTTTTTTTTCGAAAGTTTGTTCTTAACACTAGCCACGTGGACTTTTTTAAATTCTACCTGTACTTTAGGAAGCAATCTATTGTTATTATTTTTTCATTTCTCATCTGAGTTCAGAGTACCGGGTACCCCTTTGAAATCAATAGTTCTACTTCGGGCAATAGTACGTTAACTCAGGTGACTAGGTTTAATGACGGATTTGTATAGAACAGTTAAAAACAAGCATTTTTTATTACGGGAGGGGGGTCTATCTCCCCCCGTAAGCCTGAGTTGTTGTACTCTCCCCCTACTTCTAATGTGCATCTGGTTTAAATGTATCACTTGTTCTCCTAACATCCATGTCTACCTAATTTCTATTCATTATGGCAACACCCGCGAATTTCTGATCCTTTAAAAATTTTCATTGTCAAAACGATAAATTCAGTTAAAACCAACTGTTAACTAGGAAGCCAAATAAAAAAAATCCATACCTGTTAAAGCTGTTTTTTTCCTAGTTTAAACTTTGTTTAGAACAAACTATTCGTTTAAATTTCATCAATTTAACCCAAATCCAAATTTGTATCAAAACACATATAATTTAATTTTGCAAACTCCATAAATAAATATTTATACCTAATGAAAGAAAATGCTAAAAAAGAACAACCTCCACGAAAAATCATATAAACTGCCATTGGTCGAATAAAAAATGCACTCAACTATCAAAAATTAATATCAAAGTCCGTGTCTGGTGTCTACACCGACCTGACCCTCACATTATTATCTCTGGGTATGCATTTGACATGTCCATCTAAAAAGTCATCACATGAGAGAATTTTAATTTCTATGTCAGCCTAATTCTGCTTGGGTTGTAAATTCATTTACGACTAAACGGAGGGTTTCACTGAAGTGTGTATTTAATATTTTAATTTTGTTTCAATTTAATTTTAAACTTTTTAATTTTGCCCTTTGTGCAGTTTTGGAGTCCTGAATCGCCCACAGCTCAGCAAATTCAAATTTATGTTCGTGGTTATTTAAATATAATATTTTGTGCTCTTAATTAAACTGCCATTTTTTTATGTTTGGATTCGGTGCAGTGTTGGTTCTTGATTGCCCTTTTCTTAAACTGACTTTTAGTTACATTTTAATTCGGTAATGGAAGAGTTTATTTTGAACAAGTCACTCCACCTTAAACGGTCTCGAGTCGACGCACGCCATCCAGTTGCGCATCCCAAGGCTTCGGGCGTCCTGGTCTACGCCATCTCTCCAGCGTAAGCATGGTCTACCACGCTGTCGACTCCCATAGAATGTACCACAAAGGATTTTCAGAGCCAGTTCCTCTTCGCTCATGCGAGCTATAGGTGCCCTTCCCACCGGAGTCTACCGAGTTTAATTTTTGTCACTATGTCTGCTTCAAGGTAGATTGCGCACAATTCATAATTGTACCGTCTCTGGAATCGTCCTTCCTCACATCTGGGGCCAACAATTCTCCTTAAGACTTTTCCCTCGAACGTGGCTAAGAGCTAAGAGGTCGCAGTGTCTTTTGCTAAGCACCTATAAGTCTCGGATCCATACGTGAGTACTGGCAGGACCATGGTCTTATACTGCAGACAGGTTTGAAGTTATAGTGAGAATTCTGGATTTGAAGAGCTTTGACAGATTCTATTAGGCTCTATTGGAATTGAGAAGCTGTTCGCGTATTTCTTCTTCTATATTGTTATCGGCTGCTACTACTGACTCAAGTTATTTAAAGGATTGCACCACTTCAAATTCGTGCTCCGCTACCTTGATTGTTTGACCAACTGTTCTTCTCGCATTCGACGCCACCATGTTCTTTGTTTTACCTTCACTAATTGTGCCGCCTGCTCAATCTGGATTAAGGAATCGTGTACAGCTTGACCGGTTCTTCCGATGATGTCGATGTCGTCTGCGTAAGCCTAGTAAAATAATAATAAAACTAAATATCAACCTAGTAAATTAATAAATTTTTCTTATTTTTGCCGGCGGCAATTTTCAGTTGATCAGTAAGATTTTTTCTATTGTTTTAATATGACCTTCTTCTTGGATGAAAACCTTAACGAAATTTTATAGTTTTTCTCATATTTCAATGTTCAAATCAAATAATAACACACTACACAAGATCAATGTTATTCATCACAGATATTGACAAATTTTTATCATTTAACATTGATGAAAGAAATGCTCATACACGAACAATGATTTTATCAGAAATTGGATTCAACAGCAGTTCTACTGTTAAATCTAATTCAGGTAAAAACAACTCTTTTTTCATTTTCTAGTCTTCAAAAATAGTAGTTCTTGAAATGCTTTAAGTTTGGCTGGTACATAATCTTATGGCGTTTTCAATTGGCAATCCGGATTCCGGAAATCTGTTTTTGCTTCTGATTTCAAACCCAGAAGAGAAATTCTCTTCTTTTTCAGAATCGGAAGTGTCACTTTTGCCCAATTGAACGCATTCAGCATTCTTTTTTCTGCTTCCAGATTGCCAATTGAAAATGCCATTGAATTTCTAGTAAAATTATTTTGGGTTGGGTTTTAACTGACATGAACATTGAATACTTATGTACTATACAAAAATGATCAATTTTAACTGAATCGAGACTCGTTCGAGTAATATTGTCAAGTAACATTGATGGTGGCCGCATAGATGATTTATTCTTTATTGAAAGTTTCTATCCAGTCGTTTAACAATTAAGTAAGTTCATTTTCTGACATTATCTAATTGAATGTTTAACTGAAGATTGAAAAACTAGCTCTTAATAAAAACAAAACTTAGGAAGTGTAAAAAGTTTATTTAAGAAACAGTCCAGTTAAAATATGAAATAATGTTGTCAACATTGCAACACAGCGTTTTGGAATTGATTATTAATCAATGTAACAAAATAAAACAACTTTTATGTTATGCGGTAGGTAATTATTACTTATCAAAAATCATTTGAAATATTTTTAGTGCCTTGCCTGGACTAAAATATGATTTTTTTTTTATAGAAACTTTAACCTGACCATTAGAGTAAGTAGGGTTAGGAGTATGGTAAAAGGATCTATAATAACCGTAATAATGGACCAATGGTAAAGGTATATGTGTTATTACCGGAAAGGTATATCGGTAGTTAACTTTAATAAAGGAATTCAAAATCATTACAATCTGCAATTGTTTTGCAGCCAAATTCTCGTGCAAAAGACTAAAAATAATGTCAAAGAATTTAATTGGCATGACAATACTAAATGTTGGTACCTAGAAATTATTCGACCATTTTATGGAAATCAAATGATCAGATCATGCACCTACATACATATACCTGAGAGGAATTGATTCCTTAGTAAGATTGCTTTTCGAGATTCCCATTCACGAATATTCATTATTGGCATCATTGTTGGAAGGAAACGTTCGACTTTCTATAGAATGACAATGGATATAAAATGAAGCAATCATTTTTGTGATGCCTGCAAGCTGCACGAAATAACTTCGTCTCTAAAATCGACAATTCGGCATCATCATTCCACTTTGCACAATTATGAGATAAATGAATAGGGATATCTGTATTCAGTGGAAGAGGTTTTAATCCTTGTATTTTTCTTTGATCGATGTTATCATTGACATTGTTATAGAAAAATCTACTTTACGGTTTGAAGCTATTGTTATTAATTTGTCCCGCTTATATGAATTGTGATCTATTTTTTTTGATTGATTTCTAAATATATACATAAACATTTTGATGAAAAATCCTTATAATTATATAGAACAGGGCTGTTTGGAACAATACCTCGCAGCAAATCGGAGAACTTTCCCCTCCGACGGACACCTTCTTCGGGCGATTGTTTGAGATTATTAAGGTTGATTTTTCTTAAAATCAGTGACTTTATTGTATTCAAACCCAAATTCTGGTCCGTATTTACATATACTCTCAAAGATTTTATTTTATTATATAAGTTTAATAATACAAAGCATGGGATAGTTTCGACAAAAGCCCATGAAAGTAATTTGGATTATGTGTTTGAGGCAGTTATTTCAAATAATTTTTAAAAATTATTAGAACTGAGCTAAATCATAATAAATTTAGAGGTAAATTTCATTTCATAAGCAGGAATATTAAAGCTTCAAATTAAATGAAAACATTAATTTAAAATTCATTTTTAAGAAAGGACAATCTTTAGAAAATGTTTCGAATATGGCTTTCCCTACACTAGTTGGTAGCCATTTATGTCCTTTTTTTATTTAAATCCAAGAAGTATTTTTTTAATTTTGAATGTGCAATATTATTTTTATTATATTTTTAACATTTAAAATTATGTCGATATCTGTAAAATCATTTATGAAAAAAAATTTTTTTAATTTAAAAAAAATCGTTGAGTTTTTTGAGACAAATAAGTTTTGTCTTAACGGTTTTATGGCAAAAATTGTTATTTTTCAAAATATTAAATATGTAGGTACATACTTGTTTTAATATTTAAATAAAAAGTTAAATTTTATTTTTTAAACTTAATTTTTCAAAATGCAACATTAGTTTTCTTAAAATGTAGGATTACCTGAAATGAAAAATAGTCTAAGTTCACTGAGAAAATAATTTTGTAAAAGATTGCGAAATACAATTCATAAGTTTTAATAAATTAAAAGAATAAAATATCTTTTTCTAAAGTAGTAGTAATAGTAGTTCTTTTATTATTCCTGAAAATTTCATTAAAAATTTAGTATAAGTTTGTGCATCAGGGCTAATATATTTCTTTTTTTTTTCATTTTATCTCATCTGTTTTAGCCTTAAAAGAGCTCTACCAATGAGATTTTAATTTTAATGATGTATAATTGTTTAATTATTGACTTCACTCTATGTATATAGACATATTTATTGTGGAAGAAAAAATCTTAATGACTATCTCAATGGCCTCCATTATTTAAGTCCCACAAAAACCAATGCTGGCGCTGGCCATTATATCCTAAGTTCAAAATAAATATACATAGGTAAGTAATGTTCTTTTTTATCTAAACGGTTTGGCTATAAGAAAACAAAATTCCTTAAAGACTCTCTCATCTCTGACCATTAACGCTCGGTTTTTGATGACAACGACAAGAAAAAATGAAAAAATGATTGTTGTACCTACATTTCTATACCTATCTAAAAGGAACTGTTCCGTCAGATCAATATTCTATCTACTGCCAAAATATATTAGCTATCGTTAAAAAGGCATTTATGACGCCAAAAATTGTATCGCTCGTAAATTTAATCAAATAAGATAAACTCCAACTCTTCAACAGATCAAATCGCATACCTATGTACATACGTATCTGTATTGCTTCGCGAAATTTTTCGTCTGCAAAACACAACAACAACAAAAAAAATAGCATCTCCCCACAAATAATGTGGCCCACCACTCCTCAGACAGCCAAATCGTTATTTTGATGGCTAAAATATTAGGCTGGTTACTGCCACGGCTGCTGTCTTTATTACAATTTTATTATCGTCCTCGTCGCATGGCGGAGTATTCTATGGTTTTTTACTATGAGTTCTTATCATAAAGTACACCGTCATCGCCATCCTCTTTCAAAACCACACTCATAGGTCTTAGAAGTGGATATATACATTATAAAAATATAGCAAAGGTTGCAGTTGCACCCCTTGAGACACGACCGGACTTTTTATAGATTTAAAAAATTTTGTTACTATACTTATACCAGATCAAAAATATACCTCCTAAAAAAAAGAGAAAACGTAGTTTTCAAAAAACATTTATTTTGAAGTATATATTTTGTCTTATTTCTCTAGATACGCTCTAAAAAGATTAAAGAGACTCTTATGCGTACCTCCTAGCACATGAAAAAGAAAATTTGTATGTAATGAGGTAGAATTTTTTGAGTTACAAATCTCTTAAACTTATGAGAGGTCGCTGAATATGGGCCTCAATGTCCAAATACAACTTTTCAAAATCAATGTTGTATTCAAAGGAACCTAAATTCCCCAAGTTTAACCTATGTAATTTCAATTGTCAACGTCAATCGCCTTTTTTACACAGATAGATCCTGGATGCTAGATCCACTCCTGTTAGAACTTCCACCACTGCTGTCTCAGCGGAGCATCTTATAAAATGTAAATAGCTTTATTGATTCAGAAGCATACATAAACCCATAACTCAAGATGTTGCCAAGTATTCTTCATGTTTCAGTCTTTCCTTTCAAAAAGGAATATAGGGGTAGGCACTAGGTAGATACGCGGTGCCAAAAATCTACCTTCTTAAACGAAATAAGTGGTATAATAAATTTTGTGGAAATGTATAGCTTCTCATATCTACGAGATAAGTCAATTTCAATTGCAAATTTTGATGCATAACTGATTGTCGGTATGAAATATATTATATTGCTATGCCAATTTGATTTGATCAACCTTATGAATAAAAATGAAAGTACATTATGTGCATACGCATAAATTATTAACCCACCAATATAACGTTTTAGCTAGAAAAGCTATTAATTATGTTAATCGAAAAACGTTTAGTTCGTCAAAAGTCGTAGGGTAAGCAAGTATTACTTTTTTTCTTCTTTCAAATAGTTAGTGAATTTATTCAAAAAAGCCGTTTAAAGTCTTTTATTTATAGCAATCAATACAAAATCGCATGAACTTGCTTCGAGATATATTTGGTCAGTTATAACATGTATGTTATGTATGTAGTTATTTTTGAAGCTTAAAAAAAATAAATTGCGCTTATAAGGAACTACCGTAAAACCAATTTTTAAAAAAACGATATACAAATAGACTTAAAGGTGGATCAAAAACAAGTCATCTCGATACTCAATTTTTTGATTCAAGTCCACACCGAATTGAATTAAATTCTCAATGTAAATTGAGTGATGGGCCGATACTCCTTGAGTTTGTAGATATGTCGGATATGCATCTAAAATCCGAAAAACTTCACGGTTTGAGATGTTGTTGCTGATTTTTGAACAGCTGTTGACCACCAACTTGTATGCAAAAGTATCCCAGATACCCTATTGTCCTATCAATCGAATACAGCCCTTTCTCAATTGTGTACTAAGATTTTCTTGATTCCATTTTCGTCTCTCATAATAATCGCTCTATGCCACGACTATCGTCTCTATATGCATTTCGTTGCTCAATTCATTATAAGGGTAAGGATACAGTAGGGTATACATACTTGCAACTTCTCCAGCTCTGCCAAAAACAAACAGCATGCTGGCCAGCAAATGATGAATATTTGGAGATTCGATACAATCGTGTTCACGCAATGCCAAGAACTCTTACCACTATTTAACTGTTTACAATCGATTATTATTTTTATATGTTACATAAAAGCATTGAATTTTGATAATTTAAGCATTTTAAACGTTTTCTTTTTAGGAAAAATATTTTCAAAAACTGTTACTGTTTGGCGTATACTAGTCAAATCTAGTTATTTTAGTGGTGAGCTGTGGGAGTAAGTGGCTTATAGCCACTGCGATAAATTAACGAAGTGTAATCTTAGAATTGGATACCCTCGACGTCATTGAATAGTGACGTCACATCTACATAGGTATCGTGGCTCGGGATGTCTCTTTTCCTTGATGACAGTTCTCACTAGTTGGTTAGGATGGTTGCTAACGTTGCTCATCAGATTTATTGCAGCAGTGATCATGTATTTGTCCAATGGCATGATTCCTGTAGTCCGTGGTCTATGGTTGCTTCCGTGTTGTCGGGTTAAACCCGCAGGATTTTTCTTTCAAATACTCGCAACTCTCTTGACGCTGGTTTTCGTAATAGTAAACCAGGCAGGAAACCAGTGGTGTAATCGCATAAGGCGATAGTTGGTCGTCACTGTTTTGATACAATTTTCAGTGACACCTAAATAAACGTCACTTACAAACAATAGCAAAAGAATGATAGCAAAAGCATACATTTTGATGGCCAACAATCAACAACCTACGCGATTCCACCCCTGGTTGTAATAATGGGTCTGAGAAGATGCTTGCAGTTAAGCAACTTCTAGCTGAGTTTCTAAGCACCAGCAATTCTCGCCATATTCTACCCAAACAGCAAAACAAAAACTAAACTAGCTTTCGCTGGTGTAATGGTAAAAACGACAGCAAGCTAAGAAATTTGATCAAACGAAGCTGTTTACGTTGCTCATCTGCTGCTCCATATTAAAAACGATTTTTGTCTTAAAAACGTATGTGCCATTTCCAAAAAAAAAAAGTAAATAGTTCCATGTTTGAATTCACATGTTCAAATTTTATTTTTATTATGATTCATTGATTTTTTTTTTCTTCATATTTTTGACATAAGTATCTCTTAAGATTAATTGTACCAAAATGAAATGTGTACGCCTCATTCAAAGAATCTCCACATAAATAAGCCTCTAATTTTTGTAATCTACATCTTTTGATGATGATCGACTTTATTTAAGTTAAGGGAATAATTATTATTTTGAGCAGGTGGGGAGAGTATTTAGGCGAACAATCATTATTTTACCTTCGGTAGACACAAATTCTTATAGATCAAAAATAGAGAAAAAAAAAGTTATTTTGACATCGTTGTGCCAAGGTAGAAACACGAATGAACGAATAAATTAAAAATATATTCATTATCCGTAACAGCCGACTTTTTGACGTAATTACTTCTTTCTTTAACACACATACCTATTCTTCATCAAACACAGTAGACAAAATTTTCCTTTGCGATTCTTCTTTAGATTGGAAGCAATATTATAATTGCTTTAAGTAGTTGCAGTTGTTGTTGTATTTTTTTTTTAACTAAAAAGACTCGGAATGTCTTCTTTTACAAAATTGTATTTCTTAAATTTATTCTTTTAAAAAAAATATTGAATGATTGTTTCTGTGTCATTATTCTTAGTGGTTGGTAGGACTCGGAAACACAAACTTATTTCTCTAGATTGATATTAATCTAATAAAACTAAAGTTAATTAAATAAAATTAATCCAAAATTCATTATACATTAAAACAGGTATCTAATCGAATCGCGTGTGTCTACCGTTGTTTCCACCACCACCACCGCCACTTCCATTTTCTCGGCTAAAACCGTTTTCTCGGTTACCACCTCCGAATCCAGCATTTCCTCCGTAACCGCCTCCTCGGCCGCCACCACCGCCAAACTTGCTTCCTCCACCAAGTGTACCCTTTCTGAAGGTACCGCTGTTGCCGCCGAATCGGGAGCCTCCACCACCACCGCCATAACGACGATTGTTATCAAAGCCTCCGCGGTTGTTGCGCATTAATTGTTCAAGTGCGGGTGAGATTTCCTGCAAAATTAATTCAAAAATATTATCCCTGATTAGTTTTTTGGCGATTGAATTATTATAAGCATTTGTTTGGAAAAAATATTTAACAGATTTATGGCGGATTGAAGAATTCGCACTAAATTGCAATTTTGAGTGTTCTTTTTTCTTTTCAGGAAAAATGGGTCAAGAGAAAAAAGATCTCCGAATCCAGTATCGCGAATTCTACAAACGGCACTATTTAATTTTTTCTTACTAACCTGATTTGCTTCGCGGAGAACATCCACAAGAGCCTTGGACTGCCGGGCGTTGTTCTTTGTAAAGAATGCATATGATGTACCCTTGGTTTCTGATCGACCTGTTCGTCCGATACGATGAATGTAATCTTCCGATGATTGTGGGTAGTCAAAGTTTATCACGTACTTAATACCGTCAACATCTATTTATTATACACAAAATATTCACATATTAGTTAAGCTGTTTTTTGGAGGAATAACTACCATGGATAAAACTAAAACTAGAATGTTATGAGCACTTTTCTTGATTTGATCTTTTGTGGCAATATATAAGTGAGAGCTTAATTTTAAATATTTTTTTTTTGTTTTGTACATTATGTATATAACTATATATAAAACGTGATTAGCAGCTAAGTAGTAGATTAACTTAAAGAGCAAGAAAAATTGAATTCACATTACTTTACCTTGAACACAAAAAGAAGAAGAGTTGTGTGTGCTTGAAGCAGAGCAAGCAGCAGGCATTTCCTTTTCATACATCTATGCATATCCGTCGCCCACCTATATGTGTCCTTTGTTATTATTTTTTACTCAATTTGCTGTGTGCATTTGTTTTATTATTTTATTCAACAAATGGACCATTTAGACAGCGTTACACAAATTGTTCTTAAGGACCACACACTTTCATATTGTGTACATGTTGTGCGCAACCCTTAATCCAATCTCGTTAGGTCCAGCATTTTACTTTATCATGTTTTTAAAATGTAAACACACATTTTGTTTAAATGACACAATCCAACTTCCAAACGAATTACAGAGGCGGACTGTTTTCAGCTTGTTTTGTTTTTCTGAGTTATTGCCAAAGAACACATTTTGGTTTGATAGAGATGCATTTATTGTGGATTTTGCCTGCAGCGGTTGTTCGATACACATTTTTTTTTATTTTTCTGAGAATTGAAGAAAGAGTTCCCTAAAACACAACTCAAGCAAAAATGAATCGTTTCAAGCGTCATATCGTGTGGTGTGGCGACTAGAGGCAAAATTTCTATTGACTTGCGCGTTAAGTCTTTGGAAATTAATGTTACTCTTCCATGCAATGCTTGTGGCAACAAAATCATGTTATGTATTTGTTTTGATAGTTGTCATACAAAGACTATCTGTTGAGCCACCGAAGTATTTTCTTCTTTTTTTTTTTTTTGTTATTTTGAATTTTACATTAACTGACGACAGAAGTACACGATCCGCTTTATTTTTTTTGCTTATTTTTTCTTTCCTTACTTATGTTCAAATGTGCCTTTCTTTTTTAAAGACACTTTAAACCCAACCAGAGGCCATACTCTTGTGATGATAGGGATAGTTAAGTAGCTCGTCCGTTACTGTAGAACACAAATCCGTTTGTAATTGTGAGGTATACTGCTTATCGGCTTGTCCTAAGTTTGAGCGCCATCGCACATTTGTAGTCTCGTTTTTTTTTTTTTTTTTTTTTTTAAGAGATACCCATGGCGCAAACTATGGAGCAGTTTGATGTTGAATATACCTCCTCGTGTATGCTTATGTACATATTTTATTTTTTTAACAATCTCTGATGTGTGCTTTCTAGCTTGGCACACACCACCTTCATACGTCATAACGATGGCTGGGTTTCGATTTAAATAATAAAATGTCGAAACATTGCCATTCGTTTTTTGAACCATTTTGTTTTTTTTTTTTCAATTAAGTACACATACAAAATTACATCCTTCATTGTGTCAAGTTATCCCCACCATACCATCATAATCGGCCTCTGTAAAATAAAAATTGGAAGAAAAAAGAAAAACGGGAAAATTGATTTCCAAAACTCATTAAAATTGAATTTTTGTTTGTTATTTTTTTTTGAGGGGTTTGGGATTTTTAGGTATATTTTTTTTTTTATTTTATTTCTTAAAAGGCTCTTCAGTTAAATTTTGTAACAAACGATAAGAGTTGCATTGTAGGTGTTGATTTTAAGTTCAGAATTTTTTCAAATTAACGTAAACGAAACATTGAAACAAAGCGACCTTCCCTTGTAATTGATTAGTATCGGCGTAAATTTAATACAGTTGTTTTAAGGGATTAATAAGCGACACGAAAATTAAAAATTACTTAAATATTCTGAAATTCAAGTGAAATATAAAATGGTTTTATCTTTGGCAAAAAATTTTAATCTGATTATTTAGTGACTATTAAAAGAATTTAAGGGGCGACTTTATATTACAGACCACCCCCTTTTGGGAAAATTTTTTGTTTAATGGGTAGGAGGGCATTTCTATAAGACAGCTTCCAAATATTACGGTGAGGAAACCCTCCTAAATACGATTAAAAAAAATTTGAAAATTTTAAAAATCGGTCTTTTTTTACGCAACTTCGTTGCTCCACTTAGGGTATGTAAAGTCGCCTGGCAGGCGCGAATGTCAACAGTTTTTTGAATAAACAGTACCTTGCCTGGCCCGCTTCGCGGGTTCTCAGGATTTTAACTCCCTTTTTGGGGCCTCTGTCCCGCTCACGCAACTTCGTTGCTCCGCTTAGGGTATGTCAAGTCGCCTGGCAAGCGCCAATGCCAACAGTTTTTTTTTTAGTTTTTAACTTAAAGAAATACATTAGTTTTAATAATCGGGATCAATAAACTTCCCAAAAGTAAACAACAATTTCCCATCTGAAATCTGAAAATTCATTGAAAAAAACAAAAACATCCCTAAAATATCCATAGTCTATCAACATTAAACATGAAAACACAGCTGTAAAAAAAAAATAAAAATGGTGGTTCTTATCGATGACTTTTGTGTGGAAATGAGAAATTTTAATAATTAATTAAAATAGTTTAAACTTATTTCCTCAACCTAAAATTGTGAAATTAAGTGATATTAAGTGATTATCTATTATATAAAAATAGTTTGGTGTACAAATTTGGTGGTCTGTAAAGTAAAGTAGAGCCGAATTTAAAGTGTTTTATAATTTTTATTTGTTGACATTGTTGGCTTGCCAACTTTCCTTTTTTTTATCTTACTAGCTGACCCGGTGTCCCGAATATCAGAATGAGTAGGTACTAAAAAAAAATTTAAAAATCGACTTTTAGGCGGTATGAAGTTGGCCGGGTCAGCTAGTTATACATAATTTTTTTTTTGCTGATTTATAATTTGACGTGAAATTTACAAAAAAAAAAAAACTTGAACATTGTAGAAAAGAAAGCAACTTATCAATTATCAATAGTAAGTACCTACTATCAGCAATTATACTATGTCTACTGGAAAACATAACATAATTATATATTATGTACCTACTGCATATTTGGAACAACGAACTTTGTGCTAAATATAATTTATTTATTCGCAGAATACCACCATATAATGCGGACATACACTTTCTATAAAACACAACTAATGTTTTTTCGCAAAACAGCTGAAACAAAAGAAATGAAACCTATAAAGTAGAAAACTAATTAGCAAGGTAACTTTTCAGCTGAAAAACAAAAAAAAAAAAAACAGTTATAACTATGAATTCATATCCACAATATATTCGCGTATAAAATGTAGCTACATCTATATACAGAACTATAGAAGATTATGAATGGAACATGCGCCTTTGAAATACATAGGTATGTGATATTAAAAAATACAAGTATACCATATACCTAACACGTGTTTCATTTTATGACGCGTCAAATAAATTTTTGCGTTGTTTGAAAAGACCATGGATACACACAATTCTTAGGTATACAAATATTCCGACCCGGAATTCGTTTCCAAAACAATAAAAAAAAAAAAAACTAATAAAAAGAGATACCTAATCAAATAGAACCAGACAGAACGTTAGAAGCGTGTACAGATAAAAAAAAAATAGCAATCAAGAAACTGCGCAATAGATTTCACAAAAATTCCAACACATTTTTAGAATTAATTATGATTTTAAAGAAGAAAAAAAAAACTCATCCCCTTAGATCTAGATTCTAAACAAAAATCAATATCCAATCACTTCCTACAATGCAACACAAATTTATAAATTTAAAAACATTACAAGAAACTTTTCTCAAAATCCTAAATTGATTTTTATATAACCGCTTTATGTCCAGAAAAAAAAACCTTTTGTCTTATCTTTTAATTTTGCCCACGCATTTTAAAAAAATACATAAAAAACTTATATGTAGATATACAAAAAAAAATAATAAAGAATAAAATGAGAAAAAGAGGTACTCACCTAAACCACGAGCAGCTACATCTGTGGCAACCAAAATATTTGATTTGCCTGAACGGAATTCGCGCAAAACGAAATCACGCTCTGATTGTGACTTGTCACCGTGAATGGCTCCACACCGAACACCAAAGCTGCGGATAAAACGCACCAAATGGTCGACACGCTTCTTTGTTTCAACGAAAATGATAATCTTGCCGGGATTTTCGCTTGTGTCATATATGTCGGAAAGTAGGGTTTTTAGTCTGCAATGAAACCAAGAGTTAGTTAATTCTTAATTATATTCAACGGGAACTAGAAGCATTCAAAATGGATTGAATTTGCTTTAAAATAAAAAAACTAATGTAGAGAAACTTACTTTTCTTCCTTGTCGTGCTCATCGCAAACCTCAACAACTTGTTTGATATTGTGATTGGCAGATAGTTCCAAGGAACCAATATTAATTTGAACATAGCTGCCGAGGAAATCCTCAGCCAGCTGTTTGACTTCACGTGGCCATGTCGCACTCCACATGAGAGTATGTCTGTCGGGGCGAATTTGTGTGAGAATCTTGCGAATTTGGGGCTCGAAACCCATGTCCAACATACGATCGGCCTCATCCAGCACCAAGTATGTGCATCTTTGGAGATTTGTTGTTCCTGAAGCAAGGAAATCAATCAGACGACCGGGAGTGGCAATGACAATTTCACAACCACGCTGCAAGTCTCTGGCTTGACCGCCTTTTGGTGCTCCACCAAAGACGCATGTGTTGCGGACGTACGACGACGAACCGAATTCTGTTGCTACTTGTTGGATCTGTTGGGCCAATTCACGAGTTGGAGCCAAAACTAGTGCAATGGGTCCATCGCCGCGTTGTAATGGCTTTTGGTTGTTAATGTGAACAATAGCTGGGAGAATGTATCCCAGAGTTTTTCCAGAGCCGGTCTTGGCAATACCGACAAGATTGTCACCACTCATGGCAATTGGCCATCCTTGGGCTTGAATTGCTGTTGGTGCCTTGTAGCCCTGGCGTTTGATCTCTTTCGACACATAATCGGGTAAGTTGACTTCAGAGAAGTCTTCAATTGGGTTTGGGGCCTTACCACGAATGGTAATCTCGTGTTGTTCGCGATAACGTTGAACTTCTTGTGGGTTACGATTTGCTACTTTGGGATGCTCTTGGTAAAAGTTCTTCTTAAATGGCTCCAAATTGGACCAGTCAACGTCATAGAGCTCCAAATCACCGCCGTTGTTGCGATTGCCTCCACCCATTCCTCCTCCTCCACCACCACGACGGTCAGTTCGCTTGTCTACGCGTCCATTGCGTACTCCACCACCACCGGATGCGCCACCGCGGCTTCCACGGTCGTCGCGACCACCACGTCCACCACTGCCACGGCCTGAGAAGTTTCTATCATGAGGAGACCTATTTTGGGTTTTAGATTTAAAGTTCTTTTTTAGAATAAAAATTACATATGGTGCAGTTAAGAAAATATATTTTCATACAGCTTTATGTATCTACTTTCACTTTAAAGTTCATGTATGTACATATATATATATTTATGTATATACATCATAGTTTATTGCGACGTAGAAATTGAATATGTAATCAAGTTTTTAAGTTTCATCAAAATGCTGCCGTGGCCGCAGAAAAAATCAAGGTTTGCAAAAACGTGCAGCGATGACTCAGAGCAAGCACATTTTTTTAGAAGTTTAATTATAAAAGAATAAAAAAAAATGTAGACAAGGAAAAGTAGCAACCAATGAAAAATGTCTATCCATGTGCAAAAAGAAAACAAAATGGCGGACAGACGCTTGGGACTTTTTTCTTTTTGAATTTTAGGTTGATTTTTTTTTTTTTAAGTTAATTAAGATTGATACTTACATATTTTCAAATTCTTCTTCTTCTTGGTCAATATATAGAGATGAATTTTTTATTAATTTTGCTGATGTCTGGAAACTGCAGCTGTGACTCGTTTTTATTGGACTGGTGACTGGGAGCAATGTGCTGTGAAAATAATGGCGAACAATTGTTGTAGATGATGATGAAATTATGCGAGATTTCGCAGCACTTATGCGGCACGAGTTAGCAAAGGAATTAATTAATACTTTCAACATATTTTTAATTTATCACTGTGTTAATACTATGGGAATTTAGAATAAAAATTAAAACTATTGATTGTTTTCAAAGCAAGAAGAAAAAAAATTAAGTTAGAGGAAAAATTATTTAACTCGGCCGATTGGAAGAAGAAAAACTAAAGAAACTTACCTAACCTCGTCCAAAAGTGGAATAAAACATGACGCAAGTGCGGGATTGGTCGATACCTCTTGTGTGTATATCGAAATCGATTTTATGAGGGGTAAGGATGAGCGATTGTAGTAGATTTGTGAAAGGGAGTATGACAAATGTAGTCTCTCAGTAATTTTGGCTTGTATTTAAAATTAATGGTGGGCTTGCACTTGCATCGTTTTTTCTTAATTCTAGCTTATAGTTTCCATGCAGATATCTTTTTGTTGAAATAGAATATACAATACCTATTCAATGTCATGCACCCTAAGTTTCTTACTATTTTGTTAACTATTAACGTAACGTAGTAAATCACTCCCTAATTTGTTCTCATCCAAAGCGGACGTGTTTTATTCAATTCGATTAGTTTTCTGGAAGTTTGTAGAATCTTTTCTGCGCACATATTCAACAACACTTTTGTATATGAAAAACATAGTGCTATCATGGCGAGTATTTTTAAATGTTGCCCCGACCCATGTGGTGGCGCTGCAAAATTTTAGGTGTAGAATTTGATTTGAGAAGTCTTTAAACATCGGAAATTGGTAATAGGAGCAAGAGGAGACCAAAACCAAAAAAAAATCAAGTAAAACCTCCATAAGCTCTCTTTTTATTTTCACATCATTCGACTGCAACCATGATAATTCTATGTTCTCCATATACAAAGATATATCAAATGGATAAAAGGCTTAACTACATTCAGTGGTAAGGAGTGGAAAGTCTTAGCGTTTGAGTAAATATCGGATATGTATCCAAAACTAAAAATTCCTCAGATTCTTTTCATTCCCAAGCAACAATTTGAAGCCTTGGTCATTGTATATGAATTTAGATAGTACTCTCATGAACACGTTCCACACGTCGTCCCCCTGGCGATCACACAACTAACTAATTTTCTGGTTGCTGTTTCTGTGTATATACAAGTGTGCCCCCAGACGACCACACAACACAACTCAAAAATCATCGTGATGATAGTACTATAAGTTTTATATACAATGGCCTTGGTAGATAAATTACCGTGGTAATAATTTAACGGTTTATAAATCTCTTTGAAACCAAATTTTTTTTCGTGGATTATTGTTGAGTCAGCTGTTGAGTCATCTGAATGATTTATCTTTTCAGATGAACACTTATAACATGCAAGCATATTTGAATTTCATCACTTTATGCCACTTTATTTAAATACATTGCAATTATTAATGTGAGACGTTGGATCTTGACTTTTTGTACCTAAATGTGGTTAATAGAATTGGTAATTCCTTTCAAATTTCTCTATCACTAAAAAAGGAAGTTTTATCGAACCAATGAGGGAGAATTTTTGAGTCAACAGAGCACGGTGAATACGTGCTTTTAACTTGATTAAATTCAGCATAACCTAAGTGATTGCGATGACGACTTTTATATTAAACGCCCGCAATAAGCTGGGTAAATAAAGCACATATCGTGGGGTGGTGGTAAAACAAACTGGAAGATAATGGATAAACCACTAGAAAAAAACAACGCTAGGCTGAACAGCATAATCTTAAAATTGGTGAGATAAAGTAAGGATTCTCATATCATCGAACTCGCCCAGAAAACCAAGAAAGTGCCTGGGGTGGAATCGTGTAAGGTGATTTGTGATAGGTGACAGTCACAATCAACAAATTCGGTGATAGTCACCGGTGACAATCACGATTTGGCGACTTTTTCTGGTGACAGCTCTTTAGTTGTCACCAGAAAAAGTTGCCAAATCGTGATTGTCACCGGTGACTATCACCGAATTTGTTGATTGTGACTGTCACCTATCACAAATCACCTTACACGATTCCACCCCTGGCTACACGGTGATTTTTCAATCGATTGAAAAATCACGTGCGGTGACTACACAGTGTTGTGCCCAATCACCATCCACTTTTCCATTTCGTAAATAATTGAAAAGTAATAAACATAAAAAACTTTTGAAAACATTAATCTACACCTTTGAAATTACAATGAATGACAAATTGATATTCTCATTGAGAAGAAGCCAGAAAAAAAAATAAACAAACGTCAAAAAAGAGGAACAATTTGTATTGCGCACTCGGAAAATTCAGTTCCCTTCGTTAGCATCTTCCCCCTTCACTCCTCATCCCTCTTGACAACAAACTGGCTGGTTAGGCGATTGAAAAATCACCGTGTAGCCAGGCACAAATGAATATGATGTTGCTTGCAGTCACCTTTAATCTTTAAATCTCAACAGTGAAATTTTAATCTATTACAAATTAGTGGAAATCGATTATCGATTTTTGGCGAGCGGGAAATTACGAGAATGAAACAAAATGGACACCCTTTATTAATTTGTGTTTGTACATCACAAAATTGTTTATATGACCATGACGGGCATGAGAAAAACATTCGAGTTTGACCAAAATCGGTTTTAAAAGGCTAAATGTTTCGACAAACAATTTGTCAAAATTTTGAAAAAAAAATCATCTAACATAGTTTTATAAGCAGTTTGCTTTTGCATTTATGTATGTACATACATATATGGTCCAACATCAATAGTTATTAAGCCTTGTTGTACAACTGGTTGGATCATATTATTATGAACCCCCTATTATATTTATATTGTACTTTTGTAATTTTTTAAGCATGGTACGATGATAATCACAATTGCTGTTATAGCATGATTGAAGTCATTCAAAATAACGTGTTCATTCTTTTAAATTCAATTAAAAAATATATGTATCAAATCAATTAGAAAAGAAAATTCAAGTTAGTTTTTTGAATTGAATGCTCAGCTTCAGCTCACTTGAGTTGGTACATTTTCATGTTTTCCCGATAGCTAGAGGAAAAAATCGATATCGATTTATATTTAATAATTGTAAATTAGAGCTATGTTGAGGCACATGCAAACTACAAAATCGTAAGGGCCAAACCACACTGCTATCGTGTGTGGTTCGATGAAATACACTGAAAAAGTGATACCGACTTAGCACACTAGAGTAGTAAAGTGTTGTTCAGCCTTTAAAGACCTTGTCAAACAGAGCGCGATCCGGATGGCTGGTCGATAATTTATATATAAACTATCGACTTTTGACCGCCGCGATCTTTGTAAAACTATAAAAAGATCGCTGGACCGCGGTCTATTTGACAATACCTTTAGGCCTTAAGGATATCCCAAATTATAGCCCAACATTTATAACTACAAACAACACTTTGGCACAGAAATAATTGTACTTTTCTTTTCTTTACTTTTTCTCTTTCAATAGCGGCGTTCGAGTGATATGCCAATACCTCGTCTGAGATACTTTTGCATACAAGTTGGTTTTCGGCAGCTATTCAAAAATAAGCTGATGCAACAACAATTCAAAGGTATCTGAGAAATAATTGGATTTTAGATACCATTTACTCTAACGCGAAGAATTATTCTTTTGAGTTTTAGTTAATTTTTTTTTGGCTAAGTTGACGTCAAGTTACATCATTTGCCCCATTAATATCGCAGCTGCTCTGTGGCGAATTTAAGGTGAGTAACTACTATGCTCATCTACTACTACGAAGAAAGTGCTAGATTTTAGTTTTCATCTACTCTCTAGTACTTTGCCACCTCCAAAGGAAAATAAAAATGCCTATAATGAGCAGAGGTTCTCATAAGAGCCAAAATGCTGTAATTTCGCAAATTAAGGAAATAGCTTTCACATTACAAATGAGATAATTTCGTTTGACAGCTCATGTTTGTTTTCTCTTGCTGTCTCACTGAAAAATTTCAAATTTATGAGGCTGGCTCAGAATCGAATAAATATGTTATACGTTTGTTTGCATTCACCTAATTTAATTAATTATAATTCTTTGTATATATAAACTATAGTACTCTCATGGTGAAAGTCGAATGGGGCGACATCTAAAGTATGCCGGCAACCCTCTTTTTTTTTTTTGCGGAGAGCTTATAGAGGTTTTAATCGATATTTATTGATATTTTTTGGATGCAATAATCCAAAAAATAGTTTCCTCTTGCCCCTTCCACCAATTTACGACACTTAAAGACACCCAAAATTTAATTTTACACCTCACATTTTGCAGCGCCACCACAAGGGTCAGGGCAACCCTACAAAAAACTCGCCATGATAGTACTATAGTTTTCATATACAAAGATGCTTTGTATATGAAAACTATAGTACTCTCATTGTGGAAGTCGAATGGGGCGACATCTAATGTATGCCGGCAACCCTTACTCTTTTTTTTTTGCGGAGAGCTTATGGAGGTTTTAAATGATATTTATTGATATTTTTTGGATGCAATTATCCAAAAAATAGTCTCCTCTTGCTCCTACCACCAATTTTCGACGCTTAAAGACTCACCAAATCGAATTTTACACCTCACATTTTGCAGCGCCACCACCAGGATCTGGGCAACCCTAAAAAAAACTCGCCATGGTAGTACTATAGTTTTCATATACAAAGAAAGATGACACCTATAAAATTTATATTTATGTACCTACACGTATTGGAAAAATTACACTACCCACGTGCAATTACGGCAAGATTCTTAAGCCAATTAAATGCAATTATACTGTCAAACAAACAACTCTATTAATATTTCCTGAAACATTTTCTTCAATAATTCCATTCAGGAATTTCATTTTAGCTTTTTATAACAAAAACATAATATTCAAATAGGTACATTTCCGGTACGCTTACAAGAAGTATAGAGCTTTTTATTTTAACGCAGTTTATTTTTAAAAAAAATTTAAATACCTTCAAATCATATAAAAAAAAAATGAGTCAACCTTCTGAAAAATACCTTAAATTGATGAAAATACTTCGTTTTTGTGCTGCCTGTTGTGGTGCGGACGTTGCAGATCCTAATTACCATGTCAATTTCATAACAATCTGCGTTATATTCTGTATAACTGTGTATTTTATATTTTCCGTGTATACTGTGCTTTTGAAGTTTTCGGAAAATTGGGGAGTTCTTTTAGAATCTTTCTGTATGGTCGGTAGCGTTTTTCAGGTATATTTTTTGATGATAGCGGATTCATATTTTACTAATATGTACCATATTTTGGTAAATATCCTTTTTTTTAACCTTTAACCCACTTTTCGGGGGAACTGCGCCCAACTCAGTTGCTCCGCTTATGGTGTGTTCAGTCTATATTTTTTTTTTTTAAATTAATGAAAGTATTTTGCGGGTTCCACGGAATTTTAAAACCGAAATGGTTTTTAATATTTACAAAAAATCCATGATGCGAATGTCGAAATATTTGTTGATTTTCGAACAATCATTCACAATGACGCGAATTTAAGCAGAATTGGGTGGGGTATATAGCTTTATTCCCATTTCCATTTGAAATAAAATTGTACTCTTAAACTCATAATTTTTTGTGAGCATACGACGAATTATCGATTGAGCGAAATAAGATTTTGTATGTTGCGAAATCGCGGTCTTATTTTATATTATCTGTTTCTGATCGTGATCTTTACAATTATTGAAAAAAGAGCGAACGGTCTTATTTCATATTCGATCGCGCAACCTATTATACTTACTGGATTTTAATATCTTCGTCATTCTAGGGCATCGCTAAACTTCTTACGGGTATTGTCTACACAAGGGTATTATCTGACATAAACATTGAACTGACGACCATTTATCGGGTTTATGAAACCAAAACTGAATTTTTCGTTAAGGTTTTAAATAAATCCGTTTTGAGAGTGACAATAATGCTGAAAACCATTGTTATACTTCACGTAATTATTTTCTTCTGGATTTTCTCTGCCCCATTAATAATGTACTTTGTGACCCATAAACGTTACATGTTAATGCAATTCTATTTGCCCGGTCTTGATGTAGCAACGGATTTGGGATATTTTACCACACTTTGCATGCAGGGAGCTTGTCTAGTTTTTGGCGGTTTTGGTAATTTCGCTGGAGATTTATTTTTTATTATATACAACACCCATGTTACACTTTTTGCTGATATTCTTAAAGTCAAAATATTTGAATTCAATGAAATCACAGAGAACGCCCTCGAGACGAAACAAATGAACAAATCGATAAATGATATTATTGGATGGCATCAACAATATTCTCTGTAAAAGAATAATTTTATAAAAAAATTTAATTAAAAATTAATATTCTTTGATGTTTTTACTTAAATACAGATTTGCCAAAACCAGCAATAAAACGTTTCATTGGTTGACATTTGTTCAAATTGGTACGGCTTCACTGTCAATTGTTCTAACGCTTTTCATATTATTAACGGGAGACTGGCCTGGAGCATATTCCTATTTAGCTCTGGAGTTTTTAATGTTATATGTTTATTGTGGAATTGGAACTTTGGTAGAAAAAACAGTGAGTCTAATTAAGTTGCTTTTTGTGCAATAATTTTGTGATTTATGTTTTTAGAATGACAAGTTTTGTGATGAAATCTATGCAATTCACTGGTATAAGCTGCCACCATCGCATCAAAAATGCATTTTGTTGATGTTAATGAAGTCACAGGATCCTGAATTAATATCAGTTGGGGGTGTTATGCCTCTGTCTGTGAATACAGCTTTACAGGTGTTGTAGTACACATATGTACCTAGATATATAAGGGTGGATTTTCATTTCTTTAGATCTACAATTCATCTCAATGTGTTTTTTTGTGTTTTAATTTAAGTTTTCTAATTAGTTTTTAGTTTCTAAGTTGAAAGCGATAGCTACACGGAGAAAAATCTTCGACTTAAAATAAAAAAATTTCCATCCTCACCAATTTGCTTAAAACAACAATATCTCATAAAAAAGTTACTTGATTTTTATATTTAATAAGACTTATGTTGAACTCCATTTATAATTTATGAATTTTACTATCTCGTTTATTTTCAGGTAACAAAGTCGGTGTACAGCATTATGATGATGATTTTGAACTTCTTAAGCAAATAAATTAAATTAATTTATAATTTAAGTTCGAAGCGCACTTACATACAACTGGAATCAAAGTTTCAATCATAAAACATATAAAGATCTTTAACAAAAAAAAAAGTTGTTGTTTTACTATGATGAGAATTACTTATTATATAGACATATTTTTATTTAATCCCAACACGGAGCAGCATTTGAAAAGAAAAACAAGGCAGGGCGTTCAACAAAAATTGTTAAAATAATTTTAAAAATCCTTCGCTATTTTCAGAGTTAGGTGGCAGCATGTGTATTTTATCATCATCATCGGCTCGACAACCGGGGTGCGATCCTGGCCTCCTTCAACAAGGCTCTCTATCCCGGTCTTGAGCCGACGGGCGTGAAGGATAGGGATTGGAAGGGAAAGAAAAGGTATGTGGCGCGAAGTACGAAGTACGAAGGGTTGGCGGCTGGGCTAAAGCGGAGAAAATGCCGTGTCTTAACTTAAAAACTGCTGGTGTAATGAACCATGATCCTGCCAGTACTCACGTATGGATCCGAGACTTAGGTGCTTAGCAAAAGACACTCCGACCTCTTAACCGCGTTCGAGAGAAAAGTCTTAAGGAGAATTGTTGGTTCCATAGGTGATGAGGAAGGACGATTCCGGAGACGGTAAAATCATGAATTGTACGCAATCTACGACATAGACCATGCTTGCGCTGGAGAGATGGCGTAGACCAGAACACCCGAAGCCTTGGGGAGCGCAACTGGATGGCGACGTCGCCCGCGCTGTGTTGAAAAACATATAAAGGGTATACCATCCCCTTAAGCGCGTGCAAATTATAAAAAAAAAAAGTTATGGTGAGATTTCTGGATTTGAAGAGCTTTGACAGACTAAGTAGGCTTTGTTGGAATTGTGCAGCCGAGCGCGTATTTCTTCTTCTATAATTATTGTCGGCTGCTACTATTGACCCAAGATTGCACCACTTCAAATTCGTGCTCCGCAACCTTGATTGTTTGACCAACTCTGTTCCTCTCGCATTCCACGCCACCATGTACTTTGTTTTACCTTCCGCTTGCTCTATCTGGATGAAGGAATCGTGTACAGCTTGTTCGGTCTTTCCGATGATGTCAATGGCGTCTGCGTAAGCCAATATCTGGGTGGACCAGAGTCACAGATTACTTTCTCCAACGCCAAGTTGAAGAGGAGGCAGGCCAAACCATCTTCTTGTCGGAGTCCATTAAAGATGTTGATTGGTCTGGATAGCAATCCGGCTATTTTTAATTGGCTTATTTTCGTTGGTCATCGTCAACCTACAAAGTCGTGTCAATTTATTTGGGATGCCGAATTCTCTCATGGTTTTGGTAAAGTTCTGCCCTGGCTATGCTATCATAGGCGGTCTTAAAGTCTATAAACAGATGGTATGTTAAGTTCAAGACATTTTTCCATCGCCTGTCTAAGGGTAAAGATCTGATCAGTTATATAAACTCTTTTTCTTCTTCAAAAGTTTCAAACTTTTTTATCTTCTTAAAAAAACAAAAAAAAAAACCAATATGTAAATTGATTGATTCTACGATTATCAGATTCAAGACTCAGGACACATAATTGTAGGATAAAATGAAATGCACAACTGGATCGCACGTTCTTGCTCATATGTTGAAGTACTTTAAAGTAAAAAATTACAAAAAACAGAATGAGAAAAATAAGAAAAAGCATGCAAATCATTATTTGAATTGTCAAAAAAAAAAGAAATTTGTGACCAAAACTGAAAGTTAATAACTGTTTTTTGAAAAAAAAAATTTGACTAAGTAATTTTATTTGCAGAAGAAATTTTATCAAAATTGTTAGAGCTGTTTGCGAGGAAAAATTTGCTTTGTCTTTGTTATCACACAGGTTATATCGATTTTTCGATTTTTCCTCTAGGGAATCTTTTTTAAAACCTTAAGTCCAAACTCTGAGGAAAATTTCTCTAGTAGTTTATGCTGTAGAAGAAGAAGCAGACAGACATAATTTATCATGATAATGTTTTATCCAATTAAAATCTCTTTTTTTGGAATCCAAAAGCTTGCCGTACAGTACCTACATTTATTTGGAAGTAAAAAAAAAACTCAAAGTATAATGTTGAAATTGTTTTAAAATTTAATTAAGTTCAAAACACACACCTTCGCATATAAAATGTATCTTTATTTGTTATAAAAAAATGTTTGTACTTATGTTTCTTATTTAATTTTATCTACATTGTAAAATAATAATTAATTAAATACTTTTGAAAATGGAATAAAATAAATAATGACAAAAATTATGAATTCTATAATCCAAGGAGCTTGCAAAAACTTCTATACATCTTGGCGTGACGACCTGTCAGACAACCATAAAGTTCGTTGATTTTCAAACAGTCAGTTTTACTCAGCGTTCTCCTTTGGCCAATTTTAATTCCAGGCATCAAAGGAGTCACTGTTGGTTTTTCTCCTTTTTTCTTACTATAAATCAAATAAATATTAAAACTCAAATGCAAATTTTTTTTTTCTAAATTATTTTACCTAAAATAATACGCTCCATAGTGCATCACAGAATTGTAATCATAATCAAATGAATATTTTCCATTTTTTTCCGAAACCAATTTGAAATTCTTTTTAAATTTTGGCATAATATTCTCCCAGTGTATTTTAACAAATTGATCACGATCAGCTCGCGACTGTTCATGGTATATTCCAATAGCGTGCATCAGCTCGTGCATGATTCTTCCTTCACTGCTGAAGCAATGCAAACTTGTTTCGTCTGGTCTTTGCAACGCCACAGTTTGTTCACCACCTCGACGACCAATGTACGACCAACATCCTTTGGGACCATCTTCTGGCGGCTGAATGTACAAATAATCGTCATTTTCGCCGTTGTATGAGACGAAATTAATGCATGTTAAGGAATTAAGTACGCGAAGTGCATTTTCAATAGCTGCTCTCTCTTCACTGATATAACTTGAACTTATTTCAAATGGTATTGTACCATTGCGCCAAAGACGTTTTGGATACTTTAATGGATTTACACCCAACCGTAGGCCAATGTAAGTTTCCGAATCAATAGCAATGTCCCCTTGAAATAATTGGGGCATTGTTTCTGGATCATCGGTTGCAGATGCTTTAGTGTCCTCAACCGAAGATTGCGCTTCAAAATATTCGGAGTCCGGAAATCCTAATTCATCTACAAACGATAAAAAAAATTTAAGCAATTTTAAATAAACAAAAACATTTTGCGAATTTTTTAATTATGAAGATAAGTTCTTGAATTTTTGAAATTTTCATTTATATTGCGGCTTTTTGTTAACATTTGTATGGAAGGTACAGTTAATAATGACTTGATTTAATTTTTTTCTTGGTGTATATTAGGCCGTACCGTTTTAGAGAAATTTTGAAATTTTCGAGAACGGATTTTTCTTAACATTTGTGTGCGAGGTAACTTTAACAATGTCGTAATTCTAATTTTGTTATTGCTTGATAATATGCCGTACTAAAACTAATACACTCAAAAAATTTTATCAAAATTGTCTGTAGCGTTTTTGAGAAATTAAAAATTTTTGAAAACGATTTTTGAAAATTTGTATGGGAGGTACCGTGATTGTCTGAAATAAAATAAATTTTAGTTAAAAGTTTTAAGGGTAGTACGTATTGATAACCCGTTTTGTACCTTTTTTTTTAAAAATATATACAGAGTCGTTTTTGAAATATGTATTTAATTTTCAAAAAATATTTTTTTTTTTCAAAACCCAAATAAGTTGAAATTTTAATTTTATTTTATTTTAATTTTTTTTTTTTAATTATAGATGTTTGGCATACAAATTTTGATTACAATACGGTGAATTGTTTTTGAGAAAATCAAAAGCCAAAAAACTGATTCTATGTGAAGTAATTTTTTTTTCATCAAAAGTGAGTCAAATTTATGAAATTTTTTTTAAACATTATTTTTGGTCTTAAGAAAAAAAAATATGTTGAGATACGGCCCAAAAAACATTATGCACTACGTTTCAAGAAAATTTCAAAAAACATATCCACCATTTTCAAAATATTGAGTTTAAAAAAAAAACTGATTAATTTTTCAAAAATCCATAATATATTTTTTCATATGTAATTTTATTAGCTTTGTATAGGACCACTTTCATTAAAAATTTACGACAATCAGCCAAGTCGTGAATAACGTTTTTTCGAAAAATTAATTTTGACCAAATTGAAAGAATTCTTGGACACATTGTTTTATTCATTTTACTGTAAGGTTTAATTAATCTCGATTTCGATTTTTTTTATGAATCCAAAACTTGTCCTAACAGTACCTAAATATGTACAGTCGCAAGTAAAAATCTACAAAATGTAGCCAATATCAAATAGGAATTACTGATTTTTTTTTTTTCAAAACTTCTGTTGAGTTATTTTTGTAAAAATAAAAGATTTTTCTGAAACGCACAAGGCTTCCATTTTTTTTAATACACAAACCGTAATGTTTTATGTTAATTAAATAAACAAATTAAACTTTTGCAAAATTAACTTTATCAAAAGTTTTTTTTTTTCAACACACCTGAACCGAAGAAATCAATTTGATCATCAGGCTCATAATTAGATACACTGGCCGCACTTGTTATTGCTATCACAAAACCAAAAAGCCCCAAATAAATTGGCAGTCCAATTATAACTTTACACATATCTCTGGAGAGTTTATCTCAGATTTTAGTTAGTTTCACATAACACTGATGAAGACTGTTGGCCAAATGGGAACTAACTTGGCTAAGAACCATCGCGCGCGCTATAAATTCCGGAAACTTTTCATTTCGTTAATATGTTATCACCGAAACGACCGACAACTAAGACGCGACGACGACTACGGCTGAGTTAGCTGTTGTGGTTGGGTTGGAAGTCCGAATTCGAATCCAAATCAAAACAAAAGCCTCTTCTTCGTCGTCGTCGTCGCTGTCGTTTGGATAAAAAGATGAAGAAATCTCAATTTGGCATTGGCCTCAGACATGGGCCGCAATGGGAAATGGCAATCAAGTTGATAAAGCAACAGTGGGGGTTGCAGATTGAATTTTAGCCAAGCAATATGCGCACCGATTACATTATGTAGTGTTTTGTGTACACTGAGTCAACTACGAATGCGTATGTGTGTAAATAAATGAGATAACAATTTTTTTTTGTCTGGGTTACATGACATTAGATTAGATTAGATGTTTATTTTTTTAACTCAAATAACGTTTTAAGGACAAATATTTTGAGAAATTTTTGAATAAGTTTTTGAGGCATGACATACATAAATATTTATCTATACTTTGCACGTTGAACTGGTTTTGAGTTGTTTGAGTTTGGATGTGGGCATTTTATACATAGTTATTAATTCTGAATTAAAAATTCGAATGTAACAAAAAATTATAATTTCACACATTTCCTCTGGCGCTGATTTTGATTTGGGTTTTTGTACGCAAGCAATTTTGATTAACTGTAGGCCTGCAGCTTGTTGGGTGATTACCTATGTTTTTTTTTGTATTTCAAGAATGTTAAAAGTTTAGCCTCGGGATACTTAAATATGGTCGAAAAGAAGAATATCATTTTTCTTTTTAGCCTAAACTAAGTTTTGAATTAATTGTATTTGCAGTAACGATTTATGTTGAAGTTTAACTTTGTGAAATGATTAAAATAATTTCGAAGAATTAAAAATTCAACTCAACAGATTGCATACATACACATAAATATTACTTGAGGAAGAAAGTGGGTAGATTATGTTAAATGGACATAAGGAGGTACCAATTTTGATTTCAGCTTTGTTTCCTGATATAAATTTTATACAAAATTGATTCACTATGGTGACCATATTTTACTTAAATCACATTCCAAATCATTGGTACAAGAGTAAAAATTTTTCATATTTTTATAACTAATCACAGATTAAAAATAAAAATGCATAACAACAAGATATTAATATTTTTCGGTCTTTTAAATACAGGGTGCACCATAATTACCATGCAAACCATGTATTCCTGAGGTAATATTCATTCGAAAAACTAACTAATCCATTTTCGACCAATAATTTCTATTTTTATTTTAATTTTTTTGTATTACTGTTTGTTACTTTTCCAGATTTCAACCGATTCTCGGATTTTTTTTTATTTAAACAGTTTATAGCAGGTTATATATTTTTTTTTGTTCTCAAAATGTTTTCAACGAAGTAAATCGTTTTCCGTAATTAATTGTTTTAGCATTTTAAGGTTGTTCGTGTTTACCTTGGCGTCATATTTTCCACAAAAACAAGTTATTAAGTATCATTTTTACGTGACACTGTTCAAAAGTACTATAAGTCAAGTTTTTAATTCGAAAAAAATAGAATTCGAGATATTACATTTACATTCTGATGATAGAGAACTGGAAACCATTAAGTCGCGCAATTCTGTCCGTTTGCCTGTACTTTGACCTGCAGCCTAAGTTATTAAACGATTTTTTAAAAAATTGTAAGTCAAAGTTTTTTTTAAAATACCTCTATAAATAACGTACGTTGAATATTTTTCAAATGTTTTCAAATACTTGAAATTTACATTCAATTTAAAAAAAAAGAGGCTGGGTGCGACCTACACTGATAACTTCCCATTTGTGATCTTGAAAACTTTATATGTATTTAGTTTTTTGAAAATAACCAAATTTTCTGCGAAACAAACTTTAGCTGTTAAATTCAAACAATCATTATTTTAAGATTGAAAAGCATTTTAATTATTTAAAGAGATTTACGAAATGCACATATATTATAGAGATTGTTGATGTATAAGTTGTTTCCACGTGACCCAGGGGGTAAACTTCCACGCGTTTTTTTAACGAATGTGGAATTTTCTTAGTTCTGTTTAAATTTTTGTTTAAAATGTCAGTTAAGTATATGTCAAATATATACCCGCTGTAAATAATTTTATTATGTATAAAATTAAATACCTAATGGCAAAGTCAATATCATTGCTCGTTCTCAAGATATTCGAGTCGAAAACCAATTTTACCACTTTTTAGTTTATTTTTTTTTATATTTTTTGTCAAAAACTGTCAATTAGATATTTGTCAAAATTTAACCGTTCATACAAAATTGTACTATGTATGAAATAAAATATTTTAGAAGGCACAATCGTTGTTCGTTCTCAGGATATTCGAGCTGAAATACAATTGTAACTACTTTTCTTTAGAATTTTTAACAGTTTTTGATTTTTTGTTAAAAAACTGCCCATTCAATATTTGTCAAAATTTTATCAGTTGCTAACAATTATGTTATGTAGAAAATAAAATAAACAAGAAGTCAATATCGTTACCCGGTTTTGAAAAATTTGAGTCGAAAGACAATTTATACCAAGTTTTGGTAGAATTTTTTGTAGTTTTTAATTTTTTGTAAAAAAACTGTCCATTGAATTTTTTTGAAATTTTCACCAGCAGTCAAAAACAATATTTTTCGTAAAATAAAATTATTTTAAAGTTAATATCGTTTTTCCATCTAAGGATATTCGAGTTATAAACATTTTTTTTTAAGTTTTTTTTGATTTTAAAAAATAACGGTAGGTATATTGATTTTTTTCCAAATTCCTATCAAATTTGTATGACGTTATAATGTGTCGAATAAAATTTATTTCAAGTCAATAGCATTATTTGTTTGTGAGATATTTGAGCCCAACCAAAATTTTCACTTCTTTTTTAAACTGCTATACTAAAAAAACAGCTGATTGAATATTAATAAACGCCCTTTCAGCTTCTTTCGAAGTTATTATCTGTAAAACAAAATTTATTTCAAGTCGATATCTGTACTCGTTCTTGAGATATCGACGACGAAAAATGGTACCAGAACGTACGGACGTACGGACGTACGAACGTACGAACGTACGAACGTACGTACTCACGCACACACAGACATCTCTCTAAAAATGATTGATATAGGCTCTAGGGACCTTGAAACGTCGAGAAATGTCAAAAATTTCAATTTGACAAATCTTACCGATTACAATAACTCCCTATGGGAATATTAATAATTCTGTATAAAAAAGCTCCAATGATTTAAAAAAAAATCAAAATTCACAATTTGGAGCTTAATTTACCGATCCCATTGTGCACTCTCAAAAAAAAAATAATAAAATACGGAAAAGTACGTATACGCCACAGTGGTCGGAAAAAATATCTTTTTCTATTTACTAGTTATCTGATTCTGAATTAGTTTTGGATTAAAAAAATCATACTCGAGATATTAAACCGACCTGAAAAAACAACTACTAAAGCTCGATTTTCTTCAAATTTGTAACTTAAGGCGGTTTTTAGGTGAATTCATATAACTGTTACCAACAAACTTATTGATCTCGAAAACAGATCTTTAGATGAAATAGATGAAATTTTTCTAAAATAATTTTTGGTTTTCCACTTTTTCGTAAGTAGTTTGATGGATTTCGATTCAAATTTTTATAAAAGATTTTCTGTATAATCTTAAGAATATTGAACATCAAAATTTTTAAAAACGCTCGTTTTTGATTTAAAAAAAAATGATTTTTTTTTGAAAACTCAATGTTTTGAAAACGGGCGGACATTTTTTTTAAATTTTGTTTTTAAGTATATACGCATACATACTGCACATAAATAAATACTAAAAATCTTTTTTTCGATACACCGGATTGTATCTTAAATTTTGGCCTCAAATTATTGTTGGACCTTATTTTTGCAACTTAAATAATTAATTTTATGGTTCTTCATATTTTTCTTTAATAAAATGCCGACTCAACCTAATAAAGGTATTTGTATTTCCAAATCCCATTTTTAAATATAGGTATATACATATATACCTACGCTTAGGTATATCATATAAAAACATAAATATTTTGTTTTTATTTTTGAAAACAAAGTTCCTGAATATTCTAAACCCATAATAATCCTTTTTAGGTCAACCTGGTTAATTTAATTTTGCGTTTGACTATCAAATGTTTTTTTTTTTTCTAATTTTGTTTTTACATTTCCAAACCCAAAATGTTTCCCATGGTATCAATGTGCAATATAATAAATCAACCAAAATGATACCAATTCCGGTTTTGTATTATGCAATACAAAGAAAGCTCCCATCGGTAGTTACCATACCTAATGCATAAAATATGCATGGATTGAAATTTTATTTCGATTTACGTGACTCTGGCCAATTTTACAACAATACACAATAACAAATCAAAAAATAAAATAAATAAATAATTTATTCAAATTCCAATCTCTCGCTTTGATTTTAAACCATGGTATTGATTACCATTTTTTTTTGTTTTGTTTGAAGAGGCATTCGCATGTAATCGGAGTTTAATATGTTTTGTATAATAGGTTGTTATTGGGAGTCGACGGTTTTTATTTGGCAGATTATGGAAGATTGTGGTGACAATTAAGCTACTGTCAAACTTAGGTGGGCTTACGTTAGATTTTTTTTTTTAATTATTTAAAGTCACCTGCATAAACAACTAAACCAAAGTATAATTGACTCTTAAATGCCCGCATCAGATTTATTGTGGTGCCTCTACCTACTTACATTGTGTTTCCGCCTTGTTTGCATCTTGATTTATCTATCACTTGACACTTTGTGAAGAAAGTGTTAAATTGGTCATTGGTTTTACGATGGGTGTTGGATTATGGTTTTGATAATCTAACAAAAAAAAAAATTGAATTTCATTAGATGAACGAGAGTGGCACCATTGCATCGTTATGTTGATCATACACAAAATAATGGGTGTTTGCCAATGGTTATATTTATGGGTTATAAAGCAACTTTCGCAAGTCGAGTTTATTTACCTTTCCAAGTGACTTATCAGTTTTTTAAACGTTTATAAAATTATAAAGTCTTTCGGGTTAAATAAGTTTGAATGGTTAGTACACTTTTGATGTTTGAAAATGTAATTTCTGCGTGTTATAGAAAAAGTTGAACTCTGATTATCGATGTTAGATCACTATATTTTTGTTTGTTAAGGGTGTTTTTTTTAAGAGGTATGGAACTTTGAAATGGAATAAAACAAAGATGAAGTTTTGAAATTGACATGAAATTGACTTTTTTCTAAAGATAGTCTTCTTGCATTATAATTTAAATATGATTTGTGGCATATAACCGTTACGACTACTTCCAACATTTGTGGCCGCATATCGGCAAAGCAATAACACGGGTGAATGTAGTCCTTTAAATAGTCGATTATTTCGGGCTTATCGTCGTAGACAAGCAGTTTCACATATCCCCACAGAAAAAAGTCTAGCGGCGTTAAATCGCATGATCTTCTGGGCCATTTCACGGCCTTGTTAAAAACACAGCTTCTGCACATCTTGGTTGTTCAATCAAGGAACGAAAAATTCTCAGTAATCATGGCTGTATATCTATCACCATTGACTGTAACGTTTTGGCCAGCATCGTTTTTAAAGAAGTACGGACCAATGATTACAAAGCTCATTAAGCACACCATAGAGTCAGTTTTTCTACCAGCTCATATAGCACACCATACCAGTCAGTTTTTTTTGGATGTAATAGTGTTTCAACATCTCTTATGAAAATCGGGATCGGAATACAAAAATTTGCATAATTTTCAGGCGTTGTGCCGGTGTCAGTCCATTCATGTGGAGATGTCAAACTGAACTAAACACAAATCACTAAACAACTGTTAAAATGGCCGTCAGTTAAAAAAGTGTTGCCAAATGAAAGTCCTAAACATTTACAAAAACCACCCTTTAGAAGAGGGTTGGTGCTAGAACTTGGTATTACATTATTATTTTGAAGATGAGTAGTTATTCTCCTCCTCTTCATCCATGCAGCTTCTGCAGAAGTCGTTAGAGGAAACACACAGCCTTGTTGAGTGCTTCCCAATTAGACAGTGTCCTGTAATAACACCAATTACGGAGCTAATGTGCAATCTATTTATTTACAAGCATCTAGAACGACTCAGATTTGAAAGTGGCCAGATCTGCTTTGTCGCCACACAAGTGTTGATGGCATTCCACCTAAGGTTTGCTAACCTAATGACATCTTGCACTTGCATGTGGGGATAGGTATATTCTAATATTTTCAACACATTGGTGCTGGAAGTATGGTCGGTTTTCCACAGCAGACCTTGGGCAAAAGTCGAAAAAAGAAAATACCCCGAGCTCGTATTGCATCAATTCCAACAGCATGGAGAAAATTAAAGGATGAAGGAAGTTCACTGTAGTGTGCGGCGTGATAAGCGAAATTACATCAACGCATTGGCTACAGAAACAGAAGAGGCTGCTAGTAATTGCGACATTAGAACTGTCTACAGAATTATCAAAAAGCTCACAGGTGTCCAGAGCTCTAAGCAACACCTATTAAGAGACACAGACGGATCCCTTTAGACGTAAAATGGTTAAATGCTTAATAATCGTTGTGAAATGAAAAACGAACCAAAAACTCCACCAAATTATCTAAAGACCAATACATATTTCCTTCATTATGGGTGCATATAATTCTAAAATATATTCAAACAAACCCAATGTTACTTTTGAAACTTCTCTCTTGCAACCCTCCTAAGGCGTGGTACACCGATGAAGAAACTATTTATTAGATACGAAATAAAATACGAGCAGTTTAAAGTCTACAGATATGCTTTGGAACTATGTGATCCACTCGTCATGGGTGGTCTCAGTTCTCAAGTTGAATTGAAAAAAAAAATAAAAAAATAAGTACTTAAAAAAAAAATTACCTTGGGGTTAGGTAATAGGAGAGGAAGATTTTCTAGTCAGTATTTGCTAATTTTCTTTTGTTGGAGGGAGCTGTCCAGTATGTATTGAAAGATTGAACTTGTAACAAATTCTTCTAAGAATTTAATTTATCAGAAGATAAATTGGCACAAGAATTTAGCTGTGGACGATGATGGAGTCATTTTCCAATCAGAGTTGTAAGACATGATGTTGATGAGGATGACTTAAAAAATTATCAATTGCTTATGCATACAATATTCAAAAATTAAAACTAAAATTAAAGCTTGAATGAAAAGAACGGAGCCTTTATCGGGGCCTTTGTTATCAAAGCTACATATGATGGATCCAAATGTCACGTTCTGCATAATGGAATGTTGACAGAGGAATTTGAAATCCAAATTGGAGTTAGGCAGGGCTGTATACTTTCACCAATATTGTTTTTATTGGTGATTAGTGATGAAGTGTTCGCAACTTTGTAAAATGGAAATGGAGGAATTCATTGGACTCTGCAATCATAACCCAAACACCTTGACTAAGCGGACGACGCCGTGTTCTTGTTCTCTCATGGAATCACGGATCTCCATCAAATAACAACAATGGTTTAGGGAGAAGATAAATTCGTTGGGCTTAAGATCAATTCGGCAAAAACAAAAAAGATCAGCCTTGGAACTTCCTCTCCTGCTCAATTAGTAAATATTTCTAATTTTGAATATTTTGGAATATGTATATACTGGCGGCGGAAATGAACTAGACATTAACAGTCAAATCGGGAAAGGATGCTATCCAAAATATGGAGAAACATTTCTATTAATTGTACAATTGTTTCTTTCCAATGTTGAATCCGAACTTCTTTACGGGTGCAGCACTTGGAAAGCCACAACTGCTGTCACTAGAAAGTTGCAAACGTTTTTATATGTCTGCACAACATCTGAGGATTTTCTGACCAAATCGAATCTCAAATGATGAAGTTCTTCATTGTGGATGCAGTGGATTGGCCATACGCTTCGAAAGGGTAACGAATGCATTCCGAGTCAAACGATGCAATGGAACCCTTCACTCAGACAGGCAGACGACCAGGCCCAACTAGAAACACTTGGCGAAGAACGCTCGAGGAGGAATCAGCATAACTAGGGAAGAATTGCAGAGAACTGAAATATATACATCTCCAGGAACCGTACACTATGGCGCGTATGGCAAGTAGTAGAGGCCTTGTGCCCCACCCGTAAAGGATAGGTATCGGTACTTGTTGTTTCTTGTCAATAACGTAGTGTCATTGGTATTCTGCACCAATGAGGTAATATCTATTGAGTATTTTTCTCCTTACATATTGAAGATTATAAGATTAATACTCATTTTAAGATAATTGAGTCTTTAGAACAAAAAAAAAATTATTGAACCAATATGAAACATGAGTTCACTGTCAATTTTGTAGGTATTCAAAGTTTATCATCAACATTATAAATCTCACAAATCTTAAATCACTTCTATCCAAATAAATTATTTATTTCCTACTTACATCATGATTTGTCAATTTATGACATCCAATCTATATAATCAAAAGCAATCAATGACTTCAATAGGATACTTAATTTCATTTAAATGTGAATCATCTAATAATTTAGCTTTATATCATAAATCACATCCCACACATACGCCCAAGTGTATGCAATACAAAAAAATATGATCAAGGATATTATGGTCACACATATCTGTTTAGTTTCTGCCATAGCTGAATAAAGTATGAAAAAAACATCAAAACAAAGAGCCCCATAAACCCAGATGTCACCCTGACACCCTTTCAATCATAAGCGTCTGCCTCCATCCAGACATCCAGAGTTCGCCCATTCGTAATACACTGGTTCCAATAAATGTGCGACAGCAAAGCGCCTTGTGTTTGCGTTATTACCCTCATTTCCTATAAATGTATTTTCATCAACTAAAACAATTAAATGCTGGAACAGATTATTATTTTCTTTATCTGCTGCAGTATTTATAAGGTGCTTGAGATTTTATTAACTTCCAAGTACACGCACACGCACACGCACAAAAATATACGTTATAGCGCGTTTCAGCAAAGTGGGTGGGGGAATACTACTTCTTGTTATTATCCTACCCACACCTTTGTCTAACATAAACTCATTCAACACCCACCACTCTCCAGACATTGCGTTGCCAGTCGTCCCAAAAATCACATTGACAGCGAAGCCAAAACAATTACTGCCATCTATCTTTTCGTCCTTTTCCATGGTAAAGTTACTCTCCAGGGCCTTCTTTACCCCACCACCTCCCCCAGCAAGAAAAAAAAAAAAAAAAAAACCAACCTTGAGGAAGATCCCAAAAACATTCGGTATTACTCGTATCTTATGGATGGCCAGTGTATTTAATGCGATATATATTATAGATATTTGTCCCAGGATCATGACAATCGACTGTTCCCTTACAGATGAGTATGAGGAGGACACCAGGACACTTAAGTGTGATGACCATGATGGTTATGCGTGCAGAAGAATCTGAGCTTTAGTTAAATGAAATTATTTTATGCTAGTCATTTTGCTGCTTCTGGAAATGAACGAGCAGAGCTTATGACTTCCCTGCGATAACAATATTTATGGACTGAGGACATTTTTGGAGGATGATAATTTGCTGTGAACAAATAGTATTCATACCACCATGATATTAGGTTTTAGGCTTTTTGATATTGTTTTTGGGGATTTATTATCTATGTTTTGTTTATGGTTTGGAAAATTTATTGAGGAGATTTTTTTTTTGACTTTAAACTGTGGTTGATTTAGAAATTTGTTGAAATACAGTATGTACGAGTATTAAGCATTTAACGAAGTAGGTAGGGCTAAAAATCATGTTAACAGATATATTTGTACTTCTTATATATATTTATTTGGTGAGATAAGATAAACTGAACATTTTGACATTGGAAATGTTTTCAACATCATTTTGTTCAAATTTAGTGCGGCGTTACCGAAATGATTAAATGATTAATCGAATACAATCAATGAATAGAAAACTAAAAAATAAACACAAATGGCAGATAATTTTCCGGTGAATTGTTGTTTTTTTTTACCCAAAGTAAATTTGTAATTAGCTATTAATATTTACGAACACAACTTTGTTTTATAAATAACCTTCGACGCGTTTCAGAATCAATATTTCATCGCTAGGTACAAATTTCGCAAAATTGTGATAATAGGTAGTCCATAAATAAATTTTAATTTTTAATTTAAACGTTTTTCCCAAAACCAAGATGAATCTACTAATAGCAAGCTCAGCGTTGCCGGCGAGATGAAAATTTGCGTGCATCATCATTCATTCAAAAAATTCAAACACTTGCTCTTTTGGTAGTACAAGTTTTTTTTCAATTTTAAGAGTTTTTGGAACAAATTTCATGTTTTTTGTCAAAATTCATACTGACTTCTTAAAAATGTAAGCCATGAAATAAAAAATGTATGCCGTGTTGAAATTGGGGCTGCCCAAGAGGGGAGACCTAGACTAAATTTTTGAAATTAGTTTTGATTTCAGACTCGTAAAACTAAATCTTGTCTCAGTATGTTCGTTTCGTTATTCGAAATAAGGCTGAGACGACACCGTAACGAGGCAATTGCTGCGAGTCAAGCTATGCAATGGAACCCAGTCGGGCAGACGAGCGGGCTGGTGAATGAAAAAAATTTGAAGAGGAATCAGCACAACTTGGAAAGAGTTGGAAAGGTCTGAAATAGAATTTTTAAGACCTTAAGCGATGGCGTGTAAGAGTAGTGGAAGCCCTATGTACCTAAAGAAGAAATTGCGAGGACCTAAGTAATTTTTTTTTCAACATAGTCATTTGAAAGTCAACATAAAAAAAATATTTTTTCGGTTTTTGACGAATTTTTTGAAATTATCGGAATTAGTAAAAATTGAATGTTTTCTAAAAGAAGTCATTACATACAAAATTTACTCGATAACATTAATCACTTATTAGTAATAAGCAAAAACCCAAAATTTTCTCTGTTTTGCGTTTTTTTTTAAAATGGCTATTTATCTTCTAAGCTTTTGATTAGTTGGAGAAAAAAAAAGTGTCAAAATATTTTTTTTTATAGAAAATGTCGTAAAAAACACTATTTAAGGGCGTTCAACTCGCCTTCGTCAACCACAATGGCAGGGACTGCCGGGATGCATTATGGATGCTATGCAAAGATATTCGGCATTCAACATTCAATAAGTTGTTTGACGTGAATCGCAGGTCTTTAAAGGTACTAGACACTATTTTATTCCTAAACAAAAAAAATGTCCTTCATCATTTAAATCACTATATACCGTTCTGTTCCTTGCCATATTTTATATTTTTTCATGTGAATAGCTACTAAAAAAAAAATCATTTTATTTGAATGATTTGATTAACTGCACTTCTCCGAGAGCCAATGGACATTTTTATTTTATTTTACTTTTGCATGATGGAAGATTGCTGTTGTTCCTATACATATTAAAAAGAGTAAAATATTTTATTAAGGATGTAAATATGTATGTCTTTGGTTTATAAGTGAATACATATTTCTTCCCATTCGTACACTGTGGCGTATGCGTATTATTTTTTTGTTGTATGTTTTTTTCACAAAAAAAACCATGTTTCTTAGAAAACATTTCAATTTATCATGCAGATGTACAAATCCTAAAAGAAGATTAATTTTTCAAAGAATTTATATAAATTTCGCACGAGTAAGTTCATACACCTGCGGAATGAACGAATAACAGACAATCTGCCCCATAAAAAAAAAAATCTCTTCTTATTGAAATGTTCAACCGTTCATAGAAAATAATCATATTTCTCATGTTTCATTTTCAGCCTTCTCGACCAAAATAATCACTCGGCTCCCGGAATACTCTGATTTCATGCGTCAAAAATTAAATCATATACAATTCTCTATCTACATATGAATCTACAACTCGAGCCTTGAAGATGATAAAAACCAGATAAAAATATAAAATCACAAACAAAACAACCAAGAAGACGACGCACATAATATCATACCGTAGTCTTCGACGCTTCCCTATTTAAGCCAGAAATCATCTTCGTTTATGGCGGCACTCTGCAATTCATTTAACTCAACATCCATCAACATCTGTGTATCAAATCAATTCCACCCACTGAGCATTCAGTGCTTCTCTTGTACATTGCCATATGCAAACAATCTTTTTATCATATTCTCTGCCACCATCATCATCATCTCTCTCATCGATGGAATCTCCTCATCTCACACGGCAATGTCATACCATTCCGTGCTTGCGGTGTCAATAAAAAGTAAAAAAAAAAAAATATAAAGAAACAGCATTTCACCTTATTCATACATACAAAATTATGGCACAGATGACACATGATGCTTATGTCAAAAATCTTGTCTCTCATCGTCTTCCTTATATTTTTCATTCCACCCCATAAAATTCTAATCCTGTTTTAAAGAAGAGAAAATAAAAAAAAAAACAAATTGTGCTGTTAGCTTTTCTAAATACAGGGTGGTTAAAATGTTGAGGGAAAATCAAAAATGTGGTTGATCTTCGTTTTGGACTGGACTTCATTTCATGGCACCCAGCTAAAAACCGTTCAAACCGTTCTGTTCCTTGCCATATTTTATATTTTTTCATGTGAATAGACTAAGTTTTTTAAAATTTTCTGAACAGGTTCCCTAAGATTAATAATAATGTGCCAGTTCCTAATTCAGCAACAACAGACTAATAACTTATTTTTTAATTGCTTAGCTAAAAAGTACTCTATTTAAGTATTTTTTAAACACCCTATTTAAAAAAAAAATTAAAGTACCTCTTCAAATGCACTAAGCAAATTAGTGATGATGTTAATGTTATTTCCAGCCTGTCTAACTTCACTTCCTTCTTTTCCACGAATTTTCTTCTTAGCCGCTTGAAATTAATGTTCCGTATTCTTATTTACATGTGCGAAAATCCGTAATGCTATCATAAATATTCCACACCCCTACCCTAGGTGCAAGTAGGTACTCTCTAACAAGATTTGCACCGTCACCCTCGTTCTTTAAAAGAAATGTGTGGTAAATTGGACTCAACAACACGTTTGAAAAAGGATGAAGACTGAAGCAAAAATAATCCATGTATCCTTCTTCATAAAATAAACGAAAGTATTAAATAATAATAATAAAAAAAAACGAATTATGCAAATCGATTTACGCATATAAGGAAATAAGAGTTTGCGGTTGGCTTCCAACTCTAAACAACCAACCCCCATCACAATGTGCCAGCCAAACCCTTAGCGCATTCTAAATGCCGCAACTGAAATACATTAGGCTTCTTGTTAGCATGTTGATCGTTCGTTTATCCCCCCCCCTCTCTTCATTGTTTTTAACGAAGCTAGCGAGTGGGTGTTTGGTGCTTAGTCAGAATTTGAACGAATAAATTGCGTGCCATGCGATTTATAACATATTTAGGTTGAGAAGGGTCAACTGACGTGATGATGTGTGGTTAGCATTTGACACTTATGACAAGAAATTTAATTTAACTGACGCATAATCCTTTGATATAAAGTAAGATATTACCGGTAATGTAACGAGGGCCTTATGGAAATAATGAAGAATGCGCCAAATACGTTTAGCTATGTCAGAATTGTCATGAAACCCATGAAGTTACTGTTAACAAGGACTTACGAGTAACTGCAGGCAGTTTGGAAATTATTTATAATTTTAAGGTGAGGGTGGTAGAGGAACTATACGCAACAGGTTAAGATACAAAAGGAAAGTCTCAATTTTTGAGAGTTATCTGCTGACTATGACTATCGGTATTTATTAACGCTGACGCTGTGCTACAGTGAAAAATTTCCTTGTCAAGTGACCTAGTCAGTGGTGAATCTAGGAGTTCTAGGCTAGCCAACAAACCAAAAATATTTTTAGATGTAGATATGTTCAGGTGTGCAAGCCTTCACGTCAAAAATATCATCCTGGGCAAAATAAAGCATTACCAACTTAGCTAGTATACTGTTATGTAAAAAGAAGATATGCCTGAAACCCAAGTTCAAAAGGGAATAACACACGATGCGATTTTCCAACTTCTGGATGAAACAAATGCAACGACACCTGTGTTAAGTTGGGGCTCCGCGAAATTAGGCCCCAGGAAATAAGGCCCCAAAAGAAAAAATGAAATAAGGCCCCAAATTGGGGCATTTTTTCATAATGAAACTATGCCCCAATGAAATAAAGCCCCATTGAAATGAAAAAATGCCCCAAAAAAATGAATTGAGGCCCCAACTTGTTTTGACTTTTTTTTTAGAAAAATGAAATAAAGCCCCAATTTAGTTTTTCATATTTAAGTTTATTTTCGAAAATGAAATTACACCCCAAACCATTAAACAAATACTTGGATTGTATCCTGTACAATTTCCCTGCAAAAACAACACTTGTAATTATCATGTCCTTCAGCAATAGACTCTGCTTGAATTTTAAGGTTGCATTCAATACACCGTCAGGGAGTAACAGAATAGCTGCAAAAAATCGCGCGATTTTTTTCAGTTATTCTGTTACTCCCTGACGGTTTTCATCTTTCGTGTTGAAAACCATCAGGGAGTAACAGAATAGCTGAAAAAAATCGCGCGATTTTTTGCAGCTATTCTGTTACTCCCTGATGGTTTTCAACACGATCCTTACATTTAAGCATTAAAAAATTTATATTACCTCGTCAAAATATTCTATGTAAATAACTAAGAGCTGCTTGAAACATCCTTGAGGAACAATTTTAAATGTTCCATCCATAAAAATGGTTCTGTTCGTCGGGGGAATGTTTTCTTTTATAAGTTGAATTGTTTTTCGACAAACATCATATCGGCTTAACATTGAAACATTATTGTTGGCACCACACTAAGCGGTACTTAAGCAGCTGTGGGTCCCCGATTAGCGGATTTTCACATAATTTTTTGTAAAAGACAATGTTATTTTAGCATTTTCAAATTATGAAATAAGGCCCCAAATTGTTTTCTTAAAATAAAATGAAATTAAGGCCCAAAAACAATTTGGGATTTTATTTCATTGGGGCCTTATTTCATAATGAAATTATGCCCCAAAAAAAAATGAAATAAGGCCCCAAAAAATGAAATAAGACCCCAAAATTTGAGAAATTTTGTTGTTGTTGTTTTGTGTACTTTTTTTTGGGGGCCTTATTTCATTTTTTTTGTGGGGCCTTATTTCCTGGGGCCTAATTTCGCGGAGCCTTAAGTTGGCCTCAGACCTGGAACCAGAAGCAACCCCCGGCAACCGGGATTTTACTAGCAGTGCCTTCAGACAAACAAAAAAGTTGTCAAAAGTTCCGTCGGGCTTTTTCTGCTTTATTGTTTGTGTTTTCCAGTATCCACTATTTAGGTACCTAGAAATAATATATTTTCAAATGAATGCAAAACCGATACGAGATATTGGTGACGATGATGAAGCTACAATAACAATACGTTGCTTTCATTGACAACAATTACATGTTGTTGTTATTGTTTCTTCGTCATTGCGAATGTTTCGTATCAGTTTCACATTGGTTTGGGGAAGCAATGATTTTAGAAATTGTGACTCGATTTCAACTTTATTTTAGAAAAATAATTTTTGCTTTAATTGGAGACAAATCAATATAAGGTGTGATTATAAAAATGGTGGCTAGCGTTGCTAACTTTCAAAACTGAAAAGTAAAACAAAAACTTCCTAAAAATAGAATTTTTTTGGTATTTCTAAAGCCCCAGTTTGGTGGACTCTACAGATCCTTGGAGGCCTCTAAAACACGTTTGGTGGCAACTATTAATATTTTGAGGCTAATACAATAATTATGTTAATGGCCAGTGGCAATTTTGGTCAAAAAAAAGAGCTCATTACCTCATTACCGGTGCCAAACTTGCCTGAGAGCGAAACAGTAGTGCTGTACTATCATACAATGTTGTTGAATGTCAATGACACTTCAAAATTAATATCGAAACCATCATCGAAGAAAAATATGGGATAGATGGTCACCGTAACAATATAGTACAATACTTCCGCTACTTTACCGTTAACAATATAGAAATGAGCAATACCGTTCCAAGCTAAAGAACGTATGAGTACATAAGAGTAAGAGTAAGTGACCTTACAGATAAAAGGGTATTCAGTAGTGTGGCGAAGCACATGTGGCTACCTTATCGTACAATGTTAATTAATTCTCACTGTTACGTTGCTGCTTCCATTGTTTCGTTAAACGCAGATCCAGAATAAACGGTGAAGTTGTTTTTCAAAAAAAAAAAACGGAAGTGCAGCTACACAGTGCGTTACAGACTTTTCATGTTCTGATTCTGACACATAATATTATGTATGTGTTATGTGTTCTTACGTACAACAGAAGGATAAAGAGAACGAGAACGAGAAAAAGAAGGTGTTGGGTAAGGTAATGGCTGATGTATTGTTCGGATGATGTACAGTGCAGGTGGAGTGGACTGTATGGACATTATAGTTTTAAACAAACATAATTTATGTTGTAAGCTATAGGTATCTATTTATATGTATCTACTCTTAGACGGACAATATTTGTTGTTGAAACTATTATTGGAGTTTTAGAACAATTGTTTTTAGAAAGTTTGTAGGATCACTTTAATTAGAGGTAAGTGGAGTTGTTTCTTGTCGTTTCATATATAATGCGAGTATAGAGGATAGGGTTATCAAGTTTGTTTGTGTAATAAACAAAACACGTTATTAATATTGCAAACCTTTGCAGAGCGCAGACAAATTTGTACCGGTTTCTTTTTTGTGATGTGTCTACGTCTAATTCCTACAAAATAAAGATCACCTCTGTAATCTTGCAAGCTTCCAACAATGAAACTTCATACGGATATAAAATTTTTAGCATATTTGAAATTAATGAATTAGAGCTCATGTTTTTCCACAAAATATAAGTTTTTATTTTATGTACATTTATGAAGCCCCAAAATGTAATGACAAACAGTCTTATTTAAAACGCAACATAAAGCCTACATAAAGTTATGTACTACTTATAATGCCTCTAAACGCGAAAATTAGAGCCATAATAAGCTGAACGCGTTTAGGGGTTGAATAAAGCCTACATAAGGAAATTATAGTGATATGAAACGTCATATTGATTTGTTTTCATAATTTCTTTTGAATACTTGAAATTAAAAAATAAGTAGGAAAAATATTGCCCATTATTTTTTGGTTTTAACTTATTGGTAACTTCTCGACCAGCATCCTTCTTCTTCAGAGATGTATTCGTGTCTACTTATTTTCTATTATTGAAATTTTATCTTCGACAAGTTTTCGGAGGAGTGTCTAAAAATATTCAAAGATTTGTTTCTCTGATATTACTTACTTTTTCGGACGAATCTCAATTGGCTGTATTTGTTTAGCTTTCGACGATTCCATTATTTATTATTTGTTTTAACACTTTAACCACAGACAGCTGATTTGATAATGACAGAAAAATGGAAAAATGGAATAGATAGCATAACTATAATTTACAGGGACATTTTTTATAAATACTAAATTATGCAAGGTTACATAGCGGCTATGTACTATTCATCTATTTAGCGAAGTCTAATAAGACTGAAAATGTATAAAAACATTTTGTCAATGGTTTTTGAAAAATTTATGTATTCAATTTTAAAAAACTCAAAATTTTGTAAAGCGTAACGAAAAATTTTTTGTTCAAACTGTTTTTTTTTTAAATTGTAGGTACGTATTGGAGCTTAATTCCCCAATTGATAGAGAAAAATAATTTCCATTTTTATTTTGAATGCATTGAAGGCAACAGTTTCTGATCTCTTTAAAAAAGATTTAAAAACTATCAATATACTTTCATACATCCGATCTTGGTATGATATATATATTTTTGTGATAAAAGAGAATCCATATAGGTATAATAGATTTGTATTGCATATCTACATTAGGGTGGACCAAAACTTAACGGATTACATTCTTTTGTGCCCAAAAAACCCCAAGGGTTTTCAGATTCTAAGTTGAAGTCACTAGCAAATTTTTTTTTTTTTTTTTTATAATTTCGGCGCGCTCAAGGGGATTTTTGGTGTACCCTTTATGTTCAACACAGCGCGGGCGTGAAGGATAGGTATAGGATGGGAAGGGAAAGGTGTATGGAATGGTGTGTGGCGCGAGGAACTGAGACTGAAGGTGGTGGTTGTCTCAGATTTTATCTCCAGGGTTGGCGGCTGGGCCAAAGCGGAGAAATGCCGTGTCTTATATCAATGTCCCTTTATAATTCACATTATTTTGTTCATTGTCATATTTGTCGGACACACTGGTATTTACTCAATCAGTTATGCCTGAACAACATGAAATGAGTAAACCAGCGCAGCGGCCCAACAACGATCAATGATAGTGAAATAAAAACAGGACATAGAACTACGGCAGGGATCGAATCTGTGACCATGAGGTTGACAGGTGACCACGCAAACCATCGCACAATGACCAACCCCTCATTATTGATTATTAAAAAAAATATTTGTATTGATATTAATTTAAGTACTCAAAAAAATATTTATATTTAAAGTTGGAAATATGTAGCAATATATGAATAAAAATAAATAGATGTAGTCAAAAACATTGATTTAGAAAGAAAATCTTGGTCCACCCTATTATGCATAGTAAATAATATTCTGCTTTAGAAATGAAAATCCATCCGTCTATATATCTAATAGTACCTATATACATATATGTAGGTAAATGTTCTTTTTATTTAATATTATTTTAAACTCACTTATGTGAATCAGAATCAGAGTGTTTTGTATCAATATTCGACTTTCTATGTGCTTGTTCTAGGTATACATATATGTGTGCAATTGTTTGGTTCCTTGGTGGTAAAGAATTATATACGAGCTTAAAATTGGTATATCCTTTATCAAAAAGCTGATACGTATACAGAAAGGATGCTCTTTAGTCTTTACTAGTTAGGTACAGTTATTGTGATAGATACAAAAGGATTAAAAATGATTTTCCAACAAGACAAGCCTTATGAGGAATACATAAAATTAAAATCTATTTACACAACAAAGTCTATGAAAGGATCAAAATAAATTTGAATAGAATGTTGATGAAAAAAAACATCATGCATCATAAACTGACAAGACAATGCTTTTAGAATTCCTAAAGTTTGGAAGAATAATGGACTATTTTAATGATTGATATATTTATAAAAGATAGATGCACATTCAAGTTTAAAATATTTACTTAACCCTATTATAGTTTTAATTCAATTGATATTATCTATGTATTTGGTAGAATTAAAGCAAAGTTTAAATAACATTATATTTATAATCGATCTGGGATTAAAACGGTTAAGGTTGTTAAATGAATGTTATATGTGATGATATATTCATCATTTTTTAGAATTGAGAAACTTCAGTTAAAGTCAATTTTGAACACTTCCCAGAGGTTCGCCCCATTACAAATCAAGAATTTTTTGAATTTCTTAAATAAGCCAAAAAAGAAATTTGAGCTCAAAATAGAACGACACTAACAAAATATTTCAAAAATTGTTATAGTTGTTCTTTTCAAAAAAAGGTAGCTTAGTTTTTTCATAACTTAGTAAATTGCCGAGTTTTAACCTAGGTTTTTATATTTTGAGCGTCGAGGTTGGCATTAACCAATTATTAGAGTGAATAAGCAAAAATGGAGATATAAGAAACTGCGATCATTTGAAAGAAAAAAGTTGAAGTTTAAAAACAAGTTGACTCAATTGGCTCGGTCTCATTAAGGAAATTAAGAACTAAACTCCCAGCCAAAATATTTTTCAAAATAGATTCAAGACTCAAACGAAGAAAGATTTAACCAACTCAGATTTCACAGTTCTTAGTTCCGATGACTGAAATCAGAATCCAAATTCGTTAAAAATATTAAGTTACTCTGAAACTGATGACGGGGTTGGTTGTGGGGTGTACTCCGAGAAGTTTAAATTGGGCCTATCCTTACGTCTTCCTAATCATTGTAGCGTGTTCCAGGCGGAAATTCTAGCGATCAAAGAAGTTCTGTCTTGGTTTAAGGAAAACTTGATATCAACCACTGATATCCGCATTCTCTCTGACAGCCAAGCTTCCATAAATCTCTTGACTCTGTCTCCATAAAATCATTGACAGTCCTCAACTGCCGATCATCTCTCGCGGAGATGGCGCAGCAGTTTAACATTCACCTTTGTTGGGTGCCGGACCACCAGCCAGAACATTAAAGGCAGTTGTTAGGCTGATGAACTTGTTAGAAATGGAACTATCCTACCAATCGCACCATGTATGGAAAATATTGGTGTACCTATCGCTACATGTAAACTTATGCTAGTGCAAGATGCCATTAGGTTATCAACCTTTACGTTGAATACTATCACCACTTGTGTGGCGACAAAGCAGATCTGGCCACTGATAAATCTGAAGCGATCTAGATGCTTGTTGTCCCTAAATAGATTGCACATTAGCTCCGTAATTGGCGTTATTACAGGACACTGTCTAATTGGGAAGCACCAAACAAGGCTGGGTGTTTCCTGTAACGACTTCTGCAGAATCTTCATGGATGAAGAGGAGGAAGAAACAACTACTCATCTTCTTTGTACATGCCCTGCTCTATTCTAAAGTCGTTGGCTTCACCTGGAAGAATACTTTTTCAACGAAATAAACAGTCTCTCACGCTTCATAAAAAGCTCCAAATGGTTCAAAGAGTAGGGAGAAAGTCTCTAGATTAATGTGGTATCACAATGGGCCAATCCTGGCCTGAGTGTGTCAGTTTGTACTGACAGCTACGTCAACCTAACCTAACCTCACCTAGTCTAAACCAGATTGTTCAAATTTTGGAGCAATTAATAGTACAATGCGCAAAAAGGTATACACAAACTGCGGGATAGTAAAATAAGAACTAATTATTTGCAAAAGTGTGACAAGTCTCTTAGAGATTGGTATGCACTGTATTTCCAACGTTATTTCGAACAAAGACTTAACCAAAGTCTTTGAAAAGCTTCTTAAGCAAAGGAAATTATTTGATCCACAATTCTCATCATTGCCATCATCATTTGCCATTGAAAATACCAACATTCTAATTAGACTCGCTTGATACATGCCGACCCTGATTGCGAGTGCCCCAGGTGGTAACCTAGTTTCGCTATATAAATGTCGATATATGGACCATTTATGTACATGTTAGCCAAAATATTATACAAACCAAAAGGTGAAAGAAAGTCCTAACCAGACAGAACACACAAAATGTTTCAAAACTGTAAGCTAAAATTCATTCAAAAAAAAAAAAAAAAAAAATACAAAATTCAAGCATCACTTGGTATGCATTCGTTTGTTGAATGCGGTTTCTAGTTTCTCCATATTTTGGTTAGAAATGGCCTTTGCAAATGGTCCGGTTTGCACTTTGGTGTATTGCAATCTTTTTATTATACATAGTATATACCCTGGGAGTTTTCGAAATAACTGGGGCATACTTTGAGTTGAAAACAAAAAGGCCAACGGTGCTAGATTCATTATCCTTCCTTTCATTTTTTTTTTATTTTTGTCCGTGGGTACACTAGCTGAAGAGGCGCTAGCTCCTAGGTGTTCCTTATAATATAAAGCTTACTCTTCTGTCCTATTTTTTTTTTTTTTTATGTATGTCTGACCAAGCGTCAGAAACAAAAAGAGAAAATTCACAACGCAAGTAAGAAAAATAATAATATGAAATTATATTCAGGTGCAATCTCTCAACCAACACCTCAGGGTGTGCTGTGTCTGAAATGTAATTGCATCGTTTCGAAATAGTAGAGGAAACAGCACTCGTACCTATATAAAAATATACGAATATACCCCAAATGGTGTACCATTCATTTTATTCAGTTTTATTTTGTTTGCAGTTAAAAAAGCATACTTTTGGGTGTTGGGTGTGCAGAGGTAGGTTTAAGAAGTCTGTGTCTTGTGGTCAGTTTAATGAGAGGAAAAGTGGCAACTGTATATTTTTTTTTTTTTTGTTTTGAAAATAACTCTTGATGTGAGTGTTTGGTTTTGTTTCGAAATTTGTTTAAAATGGAAACTGATTCTATGTATTTTCACAAAAATTGTTAATAAAAGCATATTTTTTGAGTTGGAGTTATTGAAGGTTTGAAGTATGTAGGTACATAAAAAATATAAATTTTTTTAAAATACAGGGCACGTGAGACATGCAGGTGGTATAAGTCCCATGAAATAATGTTGTATAGTGTGCTTTTTTTTCAGAGGTATAGAACTTTGAAATGGTAAAACAAAGATGATTTTTTTTAAATTGACAGAAAATTGACTTTAATAGATAATTTTTTGGGATTATAATTTAAATATGATTTCTAGCATATGACCACTACGGCTGGCTCGGAGGTAATTTAATCTTAAGGTCCAATTTTCGATCACCTTTTCCAACATTTGTAGCCGTATATCGGCAATAACGCGGTGAATGTTGTCCTTCAAGTAGTGGATCGTTTCGGGCTTATCAGCGTAGACTAGCGACATCACATATTCCCACAGAAAATAGTTTATCGGCATTACGTCGCACGATCGTGGAGGCCACGGGTTCTGCGGTTACCAAACATTTCCTTCAATAAATCAATTGTGGCACGAGCTGTGCGACATGTTGCGCCGTTGTCTTGTTAAAAACACAGCTGTTCAATTGAGGATTAAAAATTCATGGCTTTATACCTATGACTGACTGTAACTTTCTATAGCAAGAATCGTTTTAAAAAAGTAAGGACCAATGATTCCACTAGCCCATAAAGCACCCTAAACACTCTTCACTCCAAATACTGCAGTGAGCTTCATCACTTAATAAACTTCTCTTATGAAAATTGTGATCGGAGTAATTTTTCAAAATTTTGAAGCGTGGTACAGGTGTCAGTCTATTCAAGTTGAACTGCTAAACCAAACTAGCGTTACAATTAATCCCGGTCTTTATTACATACTTACTTATTAGTTAAGAACAGACAGACTTTTGTTCAGGTTTTATTGAAGTTTTGGATTCTCTAGCTCTTTCATTGGAAAAAGGTTTGGTGGCTTTATTAGGAGACCCAGCTAATTTAGCAATAGTGCAGAATATTTTAAAATATATCGAAGATGGTATTTGTCCCTTCTCATAAATGTGTATGCAGATACAATGTTTGTTACAAAGACAATTAGGATAATACTAAGGTGGCTTTCAAAAATTTAACCCATTTCATCTTCCACAAGATGAATTTTTAAATTCAATTTATTCTTTTTAGAATTAACTTCCTCAGAAAAACATTTTGCAAGCACCAGCTTGTACAAGGTCAAGGATATATCCTCGTACATTCCAGAAGCCTGATTTTCCTTTTTGAATATATAGGTAATAGCGGATATATATAGAAGCAAGTGTGCTACTATTCCATTTGAACTATCTAATTCTTATTCTTCTAAACGAATTGAATCATTTAAGTCCCCTTAAAATTTCTTCACTAATTGAATTTGTTTCAGAGAATTTAACAAAGAAAATAACTAAGATAAACTTTCGAAGGACTCTCCTTCTCTCTCCCAAAAAACAAGAAGAATAAACTTTTCTAATTTCATGTGCACTTTTCGAATTACATGGTTGAATTTAATTAAAGGCAGTAGTCACTGTACCTACTTTCTTAATGTTACTCTTACTTCTAATAATATTCGTCCATCGCGTCGAAAGGCATTTTGTTGGCTCCTTAGCGTCGTCGTCGTCGGCCGTCATTTTGTATAGTCGGCACAATTGTCCTAACCTATACATTTACATACATACTTCTGATGGATTTGTCTCCTCTCCAATTCTCCAAGGGTGGTAATTATGTATATTTTCTTTGTAATTTAAAGATTTTCATAGCAATTTTAGTTTTTGTTTCTTTTTTTTTTTATCTTTTATTTTCCTTTCTTCTTCATTTCATTTCATTTTTTATTTAATTTTGTTTTCTAATGGAAATTAAATGATGAAGCAGTTTACGCAGACAACAGTTTTATAATCGCTTAAAAAAAAGAAGAAAAAAAAAAAAGAAGAGAAGCCCAACTTTTTCGATGTAATTAATTTTGAAATAGAAATAATGAAAGGCTTTATGAGAGTGGCGTGGTGGAGAAGCGATGAGAGATGCTCCTTTGAAAAAAACACAGCACACGGATCTATATTATGAAACGAAAAAAATAAGGACAGAAAAAATCATCACGATAAATTTCATTATTATCCCCGTGATGAAAATGAGAGAAGAAATTGAGCAAAAAGGTTTCCTTTTTTTGTGTGTTTTATGAAAGAGTTGAAGCGGTTGTATCATAGGGAGATGATGATAAATTTCTTCATTAATTTATACACATACATTAAATACATACATACATAGGTACTGAATTTGTTAAGCTGCAATATTTTTAAACTATGTTTCTGAGCAGTGTAACCAAATTTATTAAAAATTTTATATAATATCTTTTTCATCACTTGACGACATGAATTATAGTTTTGTTGTATGAACTTTACTTTAAGCGCAAACTAATCTTTAAGAAAAAGTGAGTTTCGAAATTCTTAGGCTCAATTTATTCAGTCAAAGTTGAATATAACTCGGCGATTTTTATTTTAAACTTGAGAAATTGTTTTTATTGACTCGAAGTTAACGATTTTAACTTAAGATTTAAAACTGTAGAGTTGGTCAACTTTTGATTTGTTCAACTCCCCAAAAAAGTGGAATTTGGTGAGGAAACTTGGGATTTTTCTTCACATCAATCAATCAGTGAAGTTGTGATTAACTTTTTTCAACTTTAGAAATTCAAAAAAATAAAATAAAATAATTGCTTCAAATCAGAATTCTTACGTTCGAATTTTTTTTAATGCACTCTACTGAAAATCAAAAGTTAAAACGGACATATCTGTCACAAATATCCCAAGGATTTTTTAGAAACTGGAAGTTGGTCAACTTTAGAATTTCGGCTTCGGAGTTAAAAGTTAATGTAGTGAAAAAAAGCATTTTTCAACTTTCCCTTCAACATCGGATTTGAAATCAACTCTAAAGTTGACCAACTCTGGATTTTTCAGCAAGTTGAGCAATAGTGAATAAAATCGTTAGTATACCTGCAAAGATATGGAGAAATACAAAGGAGTAACTGGTGGTGGCTGGTTAGACACTTAGAATTACAAAATGTCCATTTATTGATTTTTTCCAATTTGTAACTGAACTTCAAGCTTCAAGTGAAAAATCTATTCAAGGAAGTAGTAGACACTGAATGAATGATGGATTTATGGCCTGATGGACTGTTTCTGTATGACTCCGCACGGTTCAATTCCTACTTTTTATGTCCCACCATTTTTTTTTCACAATTTTTTTTTTGAGAAAAAATATTTCTTGGACGAAATATAAAATTTTGTTTTGATAGTGATTATTTTACAATTCATTTTTTGACAATTTTTTTTTTGGAAAAAATTTCGACATTTATATGTACATATGTATCACTTTTTTTTGAAGACAACAAATTTTATTTTCGGGGTTAAAAAAAATTTACAGTTGCTTGTTCCCAAACTATTTTTTTTCTAGAACTTTTTTTTTGTTATTTTCAATTTTTTCCATTTTTTTATACAGAATTTATTTCAATACTTATATTTTTATTAATATTGATACAATAAGCTTAGAGCTATTTTTTGTATTGGGTTATGTTTAATCCATGATTATATTCCTGCTCAGATAATCGATACTTTGAATTTTTAATCTTGAAATAAAAACTTATCAGACTCAATTTATTTTTGGCTTGTTTATCTTTAGTCAGACGCTTTGATAGAGATCCCTGATCTTATGAGAGAGTAAGGCGTCGTCTGCAAAGTCAACATTTTTGAGGAATGATTGCAGAGTCCACTGAATTTCTACGTTTCCAGTCTACAAAGCTGCGTGCAGTAAATCACTAATCATCAGCAAGAGCAATACTTGTGTACAGTATACAGCCTTGCTAACACCTACTTTGCATTTTAACATTAACAATAATTATTCTTAATAATAGTAGTTAACTTAACTATGCCCCACCTGCTCAAAGTAAGCTTGATAAATTCTCTATTGACACTGTCCAATGCTTCTGTGAAGTCAATAAATAGCAGGAGAAGTGGTGATTGCAAAGTGGTCCACAGAGGGCGAAATCCTGCTTGCTTTTTACGTCGAGTGTGTCTTCGAGGAAGCCTTTTATTCATTCTAGTACGATTCTCTCCACTATAATTAGTACGGCAGGCAGGTAGCACGTGATGCGTAATGTCTTCTTTCTTTGGAAGTTTCAGGAAAGTTCTTTGTTTCTCAAGCTCTCTCAAGGAGTGGATGCTGTAGCTGCGTTCAACGGCATTATTGGTCTTCAGTATTTAATTTTGGTTAAGATATTTTCCTTTACTTGGTTTAAAGGGTACAATGCGTGTTGGGGTGTTTGTAACTTTGGACGGATCATTGGGCTTCGGACATACTTCACTGGCAAAAACTTGATTTAAAACCGCAGAAAAATCCTTCTTCCACTGTTTGAACTGCTCCTCAGCCGAAACAAGCAGCGATTCTTTAGTGTATTTTACCAGGCGTTGTTTATAACTGTGGACACTTCTGTAGACGGTCCAACTAACACACCTGCTTGTGGCCTGCTTCTGTAGACAAAGCGTTGATGTGGTTGCACTTATCACTCATTTTTAGTGATCTGGTGATACTCCTTATATATTATATACAGTTAAAATTTCTACGGAAGTTCTTTTCTTGCCACAGCATTATTAAAAAATTCTTAATAATACAAAAACTGAACCTATTTAAAAAATTGATGCTAAAATTTAGGCAACACCGTAAAAAGTGTATTTTGTTACTTGGTGAGTTTTGTTTTTGAACCAACGATTCAGAAAATTCTAACAGCAAATTCATAAAGAGGTTAAAAATAATCCCCCTATTAAGAACACCAGGAACAGTGCAGGTACGTTTCCTTTAATCATCTTCAAACAAAATACTATACATTTCTAAATAATGAATATCTATTAATCTAAATTTGCTCAAACATTAATCAGCAGCAGCAACGTCTCACGACTTCACTATTCTCATGAAATATAGTCCATAGTTCACACAAATTATATTCATAGTCCTGGCCATATACCTAATTCCCATTTCACCTTTATACTCGCACCCAAGTCACATCGTAAAACGTTTTCATAGCACAACAGTTAACCACAAGCAACGATTAATAAAACGTTCCACAGCCAGTATTTATATTATACACTTGTCTTTGATTGCAAAGGCCTTGCTAATCGGTTGATGCCTTTAGAAGAAAAAAAAAAACAAAAAAAAAAAGAATAGAATTATATTCCGTATGCATGAATATGAATATAGCTATATTGTAGAATATTCATTCAAAGTTCGTGCCTTCTATTCCTTTTTTCCTTTATAACTGTCATAGATTACCTACTGTTAAAATGGATTCTGTTGGCATTTGGATATAATCCCATCATCTGTTCCGGTGGCAGGAGCAGAATCAAGCGAAAAATAGAAAACAATAATCATGCCAGGAATGTAGAATGATGTCATAACATAACATTTCATTTGGCGAATTCATTCAAACAAATCGCTGAAATTTGTTCGGCTATATCCTTTTTAAAAGGATAAATATATATAGACATTTGGGAAGGAGGGAGGGGGCAGAGAAGAAGTCATGGAATAACGCAAAACAAACCCAAACGCCCGACAACCGCACCGAAGTCGATATAGAAATAACCACATTTAGGACGTTTACTCCAGTCCCATCCGCTCAAAAAGGCACAACCAAACCATTCTGTATGAAAGGTCCAAATAGATTTAGCCAGCCGCAATAGCTTCGACAACCAATTTTCCATTCCAGCCTATCCTCTTTCTCCGAACGACCGACGCCGCCGCCGCCGAGCTACGCTCTCCATGTCACCTCTGCGATGACGTCGACAACGACAACGACACCGCACCGCACCGCACACCGAGCGGCTCAGAACCAGGTAAATCGATGAATCCTGGTTGAGGCCAATTTGAAAAACGTGACTGGAAATGATGGGCCATTTGGCTAATGTGGGTGACAAAGCACGTACCATGATGCGTACATCCGTTCGACTTGGCCTTTTTCGTATAAACCTACCATTTACCCTCCTGGCTCCTGGAAAAGGCAGCACTCTCTTCTTTTCATCCAATTGATGGCTGCTCCAGGGACTTCTTAGACCTCTTAATTGACAATGATAGTAGTGTTCGAAATCAATTCATGTTCGAAACAAAAGCAGACGGAGCTGTTCCGGGCCGGTTCGGGCCGGGCTGGGGTCTGGATTCTTGGTTGCGAAGTGATGGAATTAGATGGTTGGATGATGTTCGTTTAACACCGAAACCTTTTATTTTTTGGTCCAACACAGAAAAACAGAGGATAAGAGGATGTGAGTTTGTTTTTTTTTTGGGTTAGTAGTTAAGGGTTTCTATTTTTTTTTTGTTCCCCAAAGAAACAGAAAAAGGTAGAAGAACAGGTGAGAAAACTGGGCAATTTAAGTGATTTACAAAGGAAAGTTTGGGATGCGAGGAACATTTTAAGGTTTGATTGTATATGAACTTATCACACTGTTTTGTTTTATTTAATGATACATAAACGAAGGTAAACAATGAATGTATATATGAAAATAAATAGTGTTTAGGGTAACTTACTCGTATTGTTCAAAGGGTTTTGGAAATTGTTGGAGGGTAATTTTGATTGATGGGGATAGTTTTGTTAAAGTTTGTTCCGTTGCCGTTGGTTGATTTGATTTTGCTTTTTGGCTTAATGGATATTCAAGATAACGAACACAAATGTTAAGTTTTTCAAGTGGATATTGTTATTAGAGGAAAATTTAGCTATTAAAATATTTATTTGCTGATTTCTTTTAAGGAATAAATGCTTACCAACAAAATTTCAATAATATGATTTTGACTTCGTAGGTTGGATATTTTTAAAAGCATTCATCCATTTAGTTTATGCCTAAAACCTGGCTTACCTACTTACGATTTACAGAAAAAAAATGAAATATCCTAGAGCATCGATTCGATACTTCAAATAATAGACAGTAAAAATATTTAAAAAACCAAAAACAAAATGAAATTTCGTTGCTCTAGAAAAAAATTGCATTCGCTATCTCGACTTATGACAATTTGATTTTTTTGCAGATCTTCTTCAATATTAATGGTTTGCTAAAAAAACTCAAAAAATAAATAAAATCGAAAATGAAGAAAAGTTTGTTTACCTTGAACTGACCCGTTCCAGGGTCCAACAAATTTTCATTTTTAATAAGTATTAATATTTTGCCAAACGCATGAGATTGCAAGGGTTAAAGAAAAAAATTCAAGAAAATAGCCGAATTTCTAATCTTCGTGTTGATTTTTTCGTTGGTGACTGTGCTAAAACTTTTCAACCAAATAACGGGTTTGTACCAAAAAAATTACATTTTCTGGTCAATTGCTAAATTTACTACAATTTTTGAGCTATTGTGATGTTTCAACCATATTTTTTGTTCAATACATCTCAAGAAGTTTTGGGAAATTTGAAGTTGATAAAGTTTAAAGGTTTTATTTAATCACGTATTCTACTTGTTGATCATGTGTTTCGCTTGTTGATTAGGGAGAATTATCAAAACTATGGCCTTCGCTTTAGAGAGCTTAATTCCTTCATTCAAAAAAAAAACAATAATTTTATTGAAATTGAATAAGTAAACTACTATTTTAGAAGCTATTATGATTTCCCTGGGGCTAAAAAAATAACGTACCTGGAAACGTATGTAATAAATGCACGTAGCATAGCCCCGAACTCTTTTTTTTCATCTATTTACTTAAGGCTAAACATTAAAACACCTTAGATATCATTTTATCCCCAAACGCACGTTTTTCTTCCATTTTTTTTGGAGACAGGTAGAAAAAAAAACTTCCGTAAATATAATTTTTTTTTAGCACTACGTAGATTTTTTTTTTGGTTTGGGCTATGTAAGCAGAGTTTAGATTCAACATACTTTTTTCGACCAAAGAAGACCTTCATTATTTTTTGGATCCGGTTTAATTGGACTTAAGAAAGCTTAATACAGATGTTCACTTCACAAAAAACTAAACTTTGGCTTGATTTGAATAACATTATTAAGTTGATTCCGGATTCCCGTTATTTCTAGAATAATCCGGGTACCCAGCGAGAAAATATCAGGATATCGAACGATACTTACTTAAAAAATCAATAATAAAGTATAACGGTACACAATCCACCGGTCTATCAAACCCATCCACTGGTCGGGTCCTTGCAAGAGGCCACTGCCTTTACGGGCCTAGGGGACCGCTGATCTAGGGTTCAGGAGGGGAACACGCACAGGAAAAACTTCTTGGCGCGTTAACCTCTCCTCACCAATGTCAATGTGTGGCTCAGTATGCTGATTTGACAAGATAACACAGTACACCAACCACCGGTTTACCTCTACCGTCCACCAGACGTTGAGGGGCCACTGCCCCTACGGGTCTGGGGTGGGCTGATGTACCTGAATGGGGTAAAGAAGAGGAACACGCCCAGGATTATTCTTGACGCGTAAACCTCTTCTCTCTAATGTGACGACAGAAGCTCCTCAATTCAACTGACTTATAGGCAGCTTTCGACTTTTCGGGCTACAGCTCGCTGAAACCTCATGTACACACACCCTCAATGGGCACTATCATAGGGCTTGTCATAGGTTACTTTCAATAAGGGTATCACAATGGATCTACATTGATCTAAGTTTTGACTGTAATAAGATCAACTGTCAGCCCACTTATCTAACCCAACCCTAACCTATAGAAAGTAATATACCATTAGAAAAAAAAAAATAAATATCTATTCGTAAAAAAAAGGTTTCATTATCAATTAGGTAATTAATTGATTCAAGTTAGTAATACAATGTTGTTCTTACCAATTGAAATTAATAACAAATACATAACTGATTTAAATTTGAACACAATTTGTATCTGTATACCGAGTTCAAGTGATGTTTTAATCCAATACATCATACTATCCATCTGACAGTTCCTTAATATTTGAAAATTAAAACATATTTCCTTACCCAAGATTGCGTCAAACAATCCCAAATTAACCCTAAATATCATCAACATGTCAAATATTAATTTATGTACATACATTATCTTATGGCAAATAATCTGATTTGCTTGTAACCTAACAAATTCTCCTAAAGCATAAAGGTACATATGTATGTATGTATGTATATTTATACGACAATTTTACTTCCAAATCCCAATTCAGTTGGAGAGAAAATTAATTGAATTGATTATACGAATATACGATTGCTATCGCCAAGCAATGACCAGTGTCCATCTATTCATCCAATCCATCCATCCGTCCGTGTTTTGGCAGTGTGGTCCCTTCCTTCCGCTGCCGGCCGCCATAATGCTGTGTTGCTGTATATATTTCTGTTTAACTAAATCAATTAAATAACAACGCCCCAAGCAATTCATTTTCTCAGTTGCTTGCCATTCCTGAGATATATAGATTTCTGCCCTGTAATTCCATAGGGCACTCGTATTATCAGCAATAATGAAAAATTAATTAATTATATTCATAAGATTGCACGAGAACATGCCAACTGAACGTCACACGTCACAAATGGACATTTCTACCGGTCATTTCTATAAAGCTGGCTCATATGAGTGTTGTATGACGGCTATCCTGGGCCATTCTCTCTGGAGTTGGATTGGAGACCAACTATATAACAATATGACTTAGGGAACTTTACGAGTTGAGTAGACTGCATCTGATACAACTGATATGTGCTGAACTTCATTTGACTATGTGATTAAACTAATTTAGAAGTCGTTAGTCAAAGTCCATTGCAACTATGCTCTGCAACACCTGCAAGTGATATGTATGCACATGCAAGTATGTTATAATGATAAGTGAACGGGAGGAGGGGAGGGGGAAGTTTTGAAAGGCGTATGAACCATTGAATTTCATCCCTACGACTTTATGTTTCAATATATGTTTCTAAAAATTTGGCACCTTCAAAAACCAAAGTCGCACAAATGAAATTCAATCCATCTATAATTTTACTGCGGCTGGAGTTGGAACTTGTTTGCAGGAATTCATATTGAATCGCTTTATAACTTCATAAAGCAATTGGTTCACATGAATTTCAACTCCGGATTTTATTGAGATTTCAATCCCAAGACAAAGCAAGCTTCTAACACAGTGTAATGAAGCGTTCTTTGCTTTCTCGAGACGACTCTGGAATCCGGCGAGCTTACCTCAGCTTTTGACAAAGAATCATCACAACTCAATATATTTACTTTCTGTAGCCACTTGTCCATCATCTGATGATTGTTTTTCAGAGGTATAGAATTTTGAAAAGGAATAAAACAATGATGAACTTTTAAAATTGACATGAAATTGACTTTATTCGAAAGATAATCTTTCGGCATTATTAATTTAAATATGATTTCTGACATATGACAACTAATAAGGCTGGCTCGGGCGTAAATTAATCTGGAGGTCCAATTTTCGATCACTTTCTCCAATACTTGTAGGCGTATATCGGCAAATGCTGTTCTCCAAGTGGCCGACCGTTTCTTATCAGCGTAGACTAGCGACTTGACATATCTCCAACAGAAAATAGTATATCGGTGTTAATTCACACGATCTTGGAGGCCTCGGGTCCGAAACGTGCAACACCAGTAATGATGGCTCTATAGCGGTCACCATTGACTATTATATCAGTCTTGCCAGCGTGCGTCGTTTTTAAAAAAATACAGACCAATGATTCCACCAGCCAATGAAGCACACCCAAGTCAGTATTTCTGGATGTAATGGTGCATATTAATTTGACTATTATCTTCACTCCAGACACCGCAGTTTTGTTCATTGAAGTAGCAATTCAACCAAAAACGAGTTTCATCGCTGGAACAAAATTCTCTCATAAAAATCGGGATCAATGCAATCTTGTTTTGGGTCCATTCACCCAATCCTTGCTATAGGTGATCGAGTGCCTTCAGTTAAATGATATGCCAAACCAAACAAAACACAAATCACTTAAGAGATGCTAAAATGGCCGCCAGTTAAAAAAGTGCTGCCAACTTAAATTTCTAATCTCCTAAAAAAACACAGTTGATTCTCGAGAAATGGACTTAAACGAGTGTTTGCAAATTATTTTCAAAAACAGCAGTGCCACTTTGTTTTAAAACTTTAGAACATTTCCAAGAAAAAACGAACCAGTAACTTATTGTAAGCTTGTATTGAATATCGGTGTTGTGTTGTACATGTTCCTGGGCATGTGAGATGTGTTGTTATATTTTCTTTAAGTTCTTACTTGAATGACCTTGTTCTTTTAGAAAGGAAAACAATAAAATTCCAATGCATTGTCAATTGTATAGTGTCTTTTAAACTACTGTTGTATAGTCACTTACACACAATGTTAACTGCTACTTAAATAAAGCTGGGACCCTTTTAACTTTCTCGAACAAAAGAAAGACCACTTAGTGTCCGACACTCACACCCCAAAACAGGCAACAACAATTCCTTTAACGACATTCAATTAACAACAAACGATGAGAAATTGATTAAAACAGATAGAATGGCAGGACGACAGACAAGGACACAATGAAAAAAAAAAGATGTCCTCCACAATGACAGGACAAATTACTTTCCAACAATCTTTCACTGAACAGATAAGTTGTACCTATGTATAGCTTACTTACTACCTCTTCTTTATAAATAACAACCAACGAACGAAACAATTTGCGCTATGTTTTTGTTCGTGTGCAACGGGAAAACAAATGAAATCCCTAAGTACTTTTTGTACACAATTAACGAACCTCACTACCGCACACGGTTAGAAATGGCTAAGATACCTCTAACTCACAACAACCCCCAGCTCGTCCTGATCTATGCCATGGAGTTCTTAGTTTTTTTTTTTTTTATACTCGTATTATCATTATTTGTTTCGGAAGGTTGTTCCTCAAAAGGATAAAAAGCCATTAATATTATTATCGCCCGAGATTGGCATGACATTTTTCTTTCGGCAGCTGGCAATCAGCAGAAGGAGTTTTTAACTACGTCATTAGGAAAGGAAAGGGAGTCTAGATTAAGTTTAACCACAGAAAGTAGTTTAATCAATTCAAGACAATTAAGGTGCAGAAAAAGATAAAGAGAGTGTGGTTGGTTTTGATAAAGTTGGAATAATCGTTATGCAAGAAAAGAAAATAGGTTTTAGCAAGGCAAATGATATAATTATCGGAAGTATTTAATGGAAAAAGTGGCAGGACTATTGCTTATCCCACTTATCCACTAATTATACCGAATATTTGGTGGTATTAGGTGTTTTTTTTTTGGAAGCAGGTGCGCTGGAGGTAGGGATATTTGATAACCCAAGTAACACTCTCGTAGCTTTGAGTTTTTAATATGTTCTAAAAAAGTGTTAAAGGAGTGAACTCGGAGACTATTGCTCTATTTTATACTCCGTTGTAGCATCTGACATTTTCTTTTTAATCAAATGCTCTATATTTGAGTTTTAGAACAACTTCAAGCTCTATAGGCTTATAAAGCTTGTTGCTCTATTAATATGCTCTATTACAATTTATAACAAAACCTTGAACGAGCTTTACTTAATATTTCAACTATATGCTTTAAAAAGGCCTTATTTGAGAAAATAAATGTTCCTTAGAGCCACTCAGCAGCTTTTTGCTTTTAAACAAATGTCTTGTTGATCAAAAGACATAAGTGTCAAAAAAAATTATTTAACAAAATAAATAGCTGTCAAGAGGTGAAAAAATCGTTTAATCATTTCAAAAACAGCAAGGCTTATTGGAAAAAGGTGTGCCGCAACAAAAATGTTAGAAAGTTTATCAAAGATACGAAAAACTAAGGTGTCGACCAAATTGCCCGTGTTGAAAGATGAGCTAGTTTGAGTGTTGACAGTGTTGAGGATTTAAGGGAAGATAGCTTGGTTGAGAGCTCATCCCAACTGAATGCAGATGATTGATGAATTAATAGTAAATTTTTAAAATACAAAAATATGAAGAATTTTACCAAAGGCGATCGACTACGAGCAATATACAAAATCTTTGTCATCTTGTAACAGTAGTAAACAAAATTGATATTCTGGAGATTCAGCTCCTACCTTCGAAAATATTTTATCATCTTTAAAAAAAATTACTGCCCACTTGTTCCAATCCTCCGGCAAGCAGCAAACCGAATGAGTGAGCTGTCAAAACTGGAACGTTATCATGAACCCAAAATAATATATCTAGTTTTAATAAACCAAAACAGGCACAGTTCAAATCGTAAACTTATATTTGAAGTTTTTGTTCTCATTAGCGACATGCCAAACAAATGCTTTGAAAAATAAACACGACGAAATAATCACAATAATGGCGTTTTCAATTGGCAATCCGGAATTCGTTTTAGACAAATTCTCTACTTGTTCAGAATCAGAACTTTAACTTTTACCAAGTTTAACGCATTCAGAATGATTTTTTCTGCTTTTAGATTGCCAATCGAAAACGCCATAAAACAAATTGACTGTCATAACCTCATAAGTAGCCGTTTTAGAACATATTGCTTTAAAAGAGTATAGTGTGTATACAAAAAAGCGAAAGAAGAGCATCGGGTACCAAGCCAACACCAAAGTGAACAAAATCAGAAACAGGGTGATAACTCTTCATAGCTCATATTTTTTTAGTTCTGTGCGGGGAAAATGTGCACTCTTCACTTTTTTATAATATTAAATTAGCTTCTTTTTATGGTCTAAAAAGAATCATGTGACACTTATAAAATTCACTTAGAATCATATTTTTGTTACCTCACGTGTAAAAATCGTTTTATGTATTTAAATTCTTTCGTGGAATTTGTAAACTTCAAGAGGAATTAATAAAATTCAAGTGGAATTTATAAAATTCATTGGAAATTCATAAAATTCACGTGAAATTCAAGCGGAATTTGAAAAATTTACGTAAAATTCATAAAATTCAAGTGGAATTATATTTTTGTGCTGTGTTTTTGAATTTTCTAAATTCTATAAATTTCAGGTGAATTTCATGAATTCCACTTAAATTTTATGAACTTCACGTGAATTTTATTAATTTGCCGTGAAATTTGTAAATACACTTGAAATTTAAGTTATCTCACGTGCAATTTTCTGATTACCTGTATGAGTTTTTACGTGAAATTTATAAAATTACATATTTCACATTTTTGAATTATTTTAAAATTTTGTGGAACCAACGTGAAATCATTGAAAGAATCGCAGTTCCTTTTGCATGAAAAAGGTAAAACATCATTTTTGATTTTTTTTTCAACCGAGGCACCCTATATATAAAAGATGGCTGATAAAATTTCTATAAAAAAATTTTTGTAGACATTTGCATTATAGAAGCTCTAAAAGAGATATTGTTGTGGCCTTTTTAAAATGGCTGTTTTGGGAGAAGTTATGAAATCTTTGTATACACTTTTTTCATTTTCTTTTTTATTTAAATAGTAAAAAATTAATATTTTAAAGGCGCGTTGTACAATTTCGAGGTGCAACATCTATGTTTGTGATAAAAATAAAGTGGCACACAAAATCATTCCTAAGCATTGTCTTACTCATTAATTAAAGTATTACGATCCTTCATCGTAAATATTTTGCATAATATAGTTTTGAGTTTTTCTTTGTAAATATTTATGTTTGAGAAATTATTTCAAAGATCATTATATACAAGCAAACAATTCTCTTTGTGTTCTTTTATATTTATATTTTACTAACACTTAAGCAAATCATTTTCATGTTACCATTTCAAAGGGAAAAGCTTTAAAACTATCTCTCGATAACGTTTAATAGAGCTAAAAGTGCTCTTAATCAAAATATTAATGTGATTTTGTAGAACATATAGACATTTGAGCATCATATTTAGAGCCCGAATAATGCTTATTTTAGCTCCCAAACTCGAAAAAAAAGCTCTAAACAGGTTCTTTTTCAGCTTTATTGAAGCTATAGAGCAAATTGAAGTTAATATGGCCAAATAATTTAGCTTTATAAGCGCTGCCAGAGCTAAATACGAACTAAAATTGTTACTTGGGAAAGGACCACGAGAACGTGATGCACCGAGACTTATTTAGAGTCTCGTTGATCCTTCCAATTATGAAAATTTGTTTTAAGAACATAAATTGAATTGGTCAATGTAAATATTATGTAGGTAACTATATAAATGTAGATTAAAATTGAGGTTCCTCACTTTTCTCAGAAAAGTAAACGAAACCGAAAAAAATTGAGCTTGTACCAAGACTTTACCGAGACTGTGACGTTTCGTTCTCATCACTCAACAAGCCCTACTTGGTCTGTCTGTCGATTCTTTTAAATTTGGTAGATATATTTTTGTACTTGGAGGGTTTGCCTCTATTGGCACTATTCAACTCTTGTTGGCTTTTTTTGGAAAAACTTTTTTCTCGAAAACGGCTGCCTAGATTTTTATGGAAAAAAAAACTTAATATAGACTAACTTTTGAAATAATTCGTGTTTCCATAAAATGGCAGGTTGGAGGGAGACTTGAGTCCTTTGTAGTTTTTGTATCATAACTTTTTATTTACATTTTTCGGAAGAACTATGGAAGGTAAATTGGTAGGCTTCCCCGAGTGAAATCATCTTTATTTATTTTTTGAATGGGTAAATACTTTTCTTGTTCAACAAATGCAATAGCTTCAACAACTAAACAGGCTCCAAAAATTTCGATAGTAATTTGAATATGTACTTTATTCAAAAACAGAATTTAATATTTCAAAATTAAATGTTCATACTTTATATTAAAATTTACTATAATCACCCTATTTTTCTCTTTATCGAAATTGACTTTTTTATTTAAAAAATAAATTATTTTAATTTTTTTTTAATTTTTAATAAATATATTTACGTAGAACACTGATCATATTACTAAGGTGATAGAATGATTAGTTGATAGGTGTATAGGCGTCGGTTCAATTTCCGCTTTTTTAACTAATTTGACAAACTTTTGTTTTTGAACAAAAATTTGGTATTTTTTTCCAGTATTGACTGGACTCTGTTTCCTTTTTTTTCTTATCTCGAAGCTGAAAAATTTCTTCTGTGTCCCTGTAAAAATTTTTGGGAAAAATTTTAAAAATTTTTTTTGCATAAAACGCTAAAAACTAAAATTGAATTTTTTTTAGAAATAATCAATGCATAATTTACTAATAACTATTGGAAAAAGTTGTTATTATAATGTTACTATAAGTGTATAATGTAAGTGTTTGAAAAAAAGTACAGAGTTTTCCAATAAGAGGTGTTATTTTGATAGTCAAAGAAAAATTCCATTTTTGAGATAAAAGATCGGATGTTTATTTCAATATAAAGTGGAAAGCCATTAATAATGGAAAACAATATCCGCCAAATGGCCGCCACGACTGCGATTTCACAGCAATATCCTTTTCACGAAATTTTCCAACCAAATCGCAAAGTGGCTGCTGTAAGCCCTCAATAGCTTCATGAATTCACCTTTGAACTCTTAAACGGATGCTGGACTGTTAAAGGACCCAATCAGCAAAGACACGACGCACGTTGTTGATGATCGGCCGGCTTGAATTCTTGTTGTAACTGAACTTAATAAGTCCTTATGCAAAATACGGTGTAATGACATTTGTGGCTTTTCTTCAATACTTTGGTCTACAGCAGAAACATTTTCATAGGTTCTCGAGCGATGGTGACTTGCACAGGTTTTATTCTTGACATTGGTACTTTATACCACGACCAAAAAAATGTTTTAGTTTTACGAATTTTACTAATTATAATGAGTTGTTGAAGCGTCTATCGTTCCATTTTTATTAATAACGTAGTTTCTACTTGTCAAATGTGAACAAAATTACAGCTTCAAAAGTGACAACTACCGAAATAGCGAACTATTCAAAATAACGTCTCTTATTGGAAAACCCTTTACTTCCCATTTTTTGATTTTCACCGCGATTCAGAAATTGGTTAAAAACTCAAAGGTGGTCTTAGGCTTTTTGCGTTGTAAGTATTTCCATTTTTTTTAAATAAGTTTTTATCCACTTTAAGAATTTTTTTTTTAGAAAATTATGCTTCCCATAAACTGGAGTACATAGATACCCCTCCTTTAAGGGGGTAATTGTGGAACAAATAGTTGTTTTGGGAGGCAAAACAAAAGCTTGATATAAAAATAAAAGTATTATAAAAACACCATACTCAAGAACTTTAAAAAATATTCTCATTTTAGTCCCTACAACACTTATAAATAGTTTTCAAAGAAATTTATCTTTTTTGTTTGTGTTATTAGTATAGCCTGTGAAAGCAGTTCAAATTGTTGCAAATAAAAAAAAAATCACTTGAAGATCTTCTCGAATTGCCTTAGAGATTGTTTGGGTCTCTTGTGTGCTTGCATCTCCATCTTCCGTTTGAATTAATGACTTTTGGTTTTTGTACCTTCTGTTGGTCCAAAGGGCCACCTTATAACTGATGCACCTGCATCCCCGACTGACAAAAAAAAAAAATGGGATGATACTTTCTCCTATATTTGTGCGATATTATCACAAGTTGCACCCTTTTGCAATTTATCTCCGACTGTCAAGAGAAATGAATTTGTTACTTTAACCTAGAATTCCACACCTCTTCCTCGACGACGTCGTCGTCGTCGTTGGTCTGCACTCAGGACATTGGTTGAAATTGCAATGTGTGAAAGTTTAAAAGCACTATAGGTTATACAAACATATATAGAGTTCAGGAATGGATGTGAGATGGAGTATAGAGATGATGCAGATGGATATGGAGAGGGATTGTTCAGAATTTCAACCATTCAGCAATCCTTTTTTTTTCAATCATATAGGGGTTATGCCATGCCATGGAGCAGAGTTGAACATCACGTGTAATTTACTGAAACGTGAGTGATTAATTCAAAAACTAATAGGAGGGCACATTACTCTATAGTATAGGTACCAGAGTTCGTTCCACCACGACAAATCCGAATTGCATTGTTCTCATTACGCTGATGTAGTTTTATCCTCTCTTGGTAAATTATAACATTTGTAGAGATGTAGGTGCTTGTGGGTATACCACCTATCTTTCTGCATAAAATGAGAAATTATATTTTTTTTTTTCATTTATGCATCCACCTACATAAGTTCGAGCTTCGGATACAATTTACGAAACGAGTTTGGATTTTCCTATTGAGTTGACATATATTTTTATAATGATGCACATTAGGGTGGGGGTTACTTTGAACATTTTCGAATTTCAAAAACTATAATCCCCATTATAAATAACATTCAGTATAGTTTTTAAAATATTTTTTGTTAGGATCAAAATTCTGCCAATGTAAAATTTTGAAAAGCTAAATTTTGAATTGCAGTATTTTTACACTTGGGCATAATTTAGAAAGCAGAAATATGGAACCAAAATTTAAACCCATTTCCTATTAAATGTACCAGCTCTCAAGATTTTCAATCTAGTTTTAGATTTTTTTTTCGAAATTTTGAGTAAATTGAGCTATGTATGGGAAATTAAAAATACTCGATGGCAAAAGTACTATTGTTCATCGATTTCAATAAAATTTTGCACTTTTCACTTTTCTGATGACGGATGGAAAAAATTCAAAAATTTTTAAAATAAGCTCCACCCTAATGTACATCATCCATACTAGTTAACGGATTTGACCCGCATTATTGAAAAGCTGACATTAACGATTTTGATAATAAAATCCTCGGAGGATATTGATGTCATTTTAATGTACCTACCTGGATTGTAGCTTTGGGGATTCATGTCAATTAAGAATTTACCAGCATATGCGTATAACGGTGTTTGCATCGTATTTAATATGAGAATTGTTAATTTCCTAGATTTAACTGCTCATCAAAAATTGGACTCAAAAAAATTATTAATTAATATCGTAGGCAATAAGTTATGGGCTATAGTTTTTGAATAAGTATTTTTCACCTCCAATGATTTCAACACGAAGTTTAAACAAATATTTTTGTATTGCATACATTTAAATACTTCAAAATTAAAACATCGTGCGTCAATTTTTGAATTGTAAGTTGTGTTGGAATTGAGAACGTTTTTCCGGAAAAATATTGTATGGACGCAGAAGAATGGTTTTACACGACTTTTTGGATATACATACTATTTTAAAAATTGAAAAAAAAAGTATTTAAAATCAACGGCTTCATCCACAATGCTATGCGATACCTTCTATTTTAAGAAATAGTTTTTGAAAAATTTATTTTCTAA